>BMAC01001619.1:3104-15728 GCA_014905375.1 Phtheirospermum japonicum
GGTTGTCCTTCGAGAATCAACTCGGTTTAGCTTACCAACCTACACGTGATCTCGTACTCTTGTGAGCGAGCTTTTAAACATTTAAAAATCATTTGTAAAGTAGGTACACAAAAGCTTGAATTAATCATTTCGGCGAAGAACCAGGTCTCCCATTCGAAATTGACGCTTGACCACCGACTTATTATAAGTTGCCCGAATTCTTTCGCGCATGTGATCCATTTTCACAGACACTCGCTCTCTTCTCACCTCCGCCAAGTCCAGGGAATCTTGTATCAACAACTCATTTTGGTCTTCACTGAAGTTCAGTATTTTGTGTGATGCTATACTGACCTCTGCAGGGACCACAACATCCATACCGTACACCAAGCTGAATGGCGTTTCTCCTGTACCGTCTTAAGGGTTCATTCAATATGCCCACAGGATCGAGCTAAGGTCTTCTACTGATTAGCGTATATTTGTCCTTATTTTTATTAGCTTTTTAGTTCTTTTTCTATTTGTTTTTGTATAAGTTGGATGATTTAAGCTTAACTCCGTATTTTTTATATTTCCAGCTTATTTTACCGTATTTTGATCATAATCAATGAGAATAGGTTATTATTCATTGTTTTTCACCTTACAGCTAAGTAACCAAAAGAGTTCAGCGCATAAATAGATGAAGTTTGATGTTCAATAGTGGAGAACGAGCTTTCCGGTGAACGAGTAGCAGAAAGATCGAGGAAAATGAGAAGTACTCTCAGTCGCGTCGGTCGACGCAAGCATCGATGCTACGTCGATGCGGATCCTGCACGGACGATCGACACTCTGTCGACGCCAAGCCGACGCAACTCTCTGAAGCGTCTATCGACGCTAAGTCGACTCAACTTGCTGTTGCGTCAATCCATGACCCGTAAGTCGACACCTCTGCCCAATCGATTCAAGCACACAGGCAGCGTCGACGTCGAGCTCCTGCGCACGTCGGTCGATGCGACGTCGACGTGGCTGCACAGAAATGCATTTTTAGGGTTTCTTTTGCGCCAAGACATGCTATATTTATAAATACCCTTCATATTTCGGTTTTTAAAGAGAGATACGACTACCAAAGAGCATAGACAACTACCTAGGGTTAGAGAGCACAGAAACAACGCATTTTCACACTCCGTTACGAAGTTGGAGATCGAGATTGAAGATTCAAGTCCGTACGATTCAAGATTCACTTCAATTCGAGATTTTCGCCTCAACTCCAGAATAACTGGAGATTTTTACCGATTTCAATAGTTACAATAAGTTTTCTAAACTCTTAGTTAATTTCGTAGTTAATTTTCTATTTAATTTTGTAGTTAAATTCTTAGTTAATTCTAGAACTAGTTTAATTAGTTTAATTATTTCATGCTTGGATAGTGGATATTGGATTAATCTAGTTTATTTATGCGAATTAGTTCATGCTTTATATTCCTGTTTTAGATTATTATGATACAATTGCTTCGTGATAGTTTCTTATATTCATGTTCTTAGATTCGTTAATTAGGTTTAGATCTTCATTGCGTTTTATTGGTAGTTTAATTATTGCTCGTAGTTGATAATCTAGTTTTAAATCATTAGTTTAATTAGTCATAGTTTTAATATTGCTTAAGTTTATAGTGATCAATTCAAAATCTTCAAAAAAAACCCAATGTACATGTATTTTATGATAGTTCAGTCGAGGTATGGACTGACCTCATAAATGTGTTACAATACGAGTTTGTGTGCCTGGATGCGCATTTCAGAAGTTGCAAAAAATGCTTTGAGCCCAATAGTACCTTTTCCTACAAGACTTCCCTCGTGGTGAGATTTAGGAATGCCAATAATTTCAAATTTCATTAAACAATCTGTACAAAACTCAATAACCTCCTCGGCAACGTAACCTCCAATGATACTACTCCCTTCTGTCCGAGAACGATTCCTTATAAATCTTTTTAATATACCCACGTATCTCTCAAACGGGTACATGTATCTCAAGAAAACCGGCCCACACAACTTAACTTATTTAACCAAGTGGACAATTAGGTGCACCATAATGTCAAAAAAATGATGGAGGGAAAAAACATTTCAAACTTGCATAATATTTTAACAACGTCGCCTACAAATCTTCTAATTTCTCATGATCAATAAATTTACTAGAGATTTTGTTGAAGAAAAGACAAAGCTTTGTTATGGTACGCCTCACATCTCCTTTGTAATGAGCCTCGAATCGCAACTGGTAATATGTGTTGCGTTAAGATATGACAATCATGAGACTTCATACCAACCAATTCCAGGTCCTTCATTGAAACGAGCTTTTTAAAATTCAAAGAATAACCAGAAGGAGCCTTAATATTATTAAAACACTCATAAAAACTAATTTTCTCTTGTTTAGACATGGTATAACAAGCTGGAGGTAGGTAAGTTCGCTTGTCAGTTTTTTTCGGTGCAAACTTCTCTCGTATCCCCATTTCCACCAAGTCTTGTCTAGATTTAATACCATCTTTTGTCTTACCCGGAATGTCTAATAATGTTCCAATAACACTATCACATACATTCTTTTCAACGTGTATCACATCTATACAATGTCTAACCAACAAATGTTCCCAGTATGGTAGACCCAAAATATGGATTTCTTCTTCTAACCACCAATTGAGATAGTCTTAGAATGTTTGCCGAACTCAACATCAATATCTTTTACACGATCATAAATTGCACGTATGGATAATGGTGATCGAGCAACTCGGTCTAGAGCTTTTCCATTGAAAATCTTTTTTTTTTTTTAGATAAGGATGTTGACTTTAGAGAAAGTCTCGGGTATCCATGAACACATTCTTCTACCGTTTTTCAGCCAAATACTACTTGTCTCATCTTCACAAATGGGGCATGCCTTAGCTCCTTTATTTGCATAACCTGACAAGATACCTAGGATGGAAAATCATTGATCGTGTAAAATATCATGGCTCGTAAGGTGAAATTTCTTTGACTATAAGCATCAAAGACTGTCACACCCTCATTCAATAATTTTTCAAAATCTTCAATAAGAGGTGCCAAGTACACATCTATGTCATTGCCTGGTTGTTTAGTCTGGATATCAACAAAGACAACATGATGTACTTGAGGTTCATGCATAGCCAAGGAGGAAGATTATAAATTGCTAACATTATAAATTGCTAATAGAACTGGCCAAGTACTATGACGACTTCTCATGTTTCCATGGGGGTTCATTCCATCCGTGCAAGTCCAATACAAAGATTTCTCTTCTCACTACATATTCAGGAAACTTACTATCAATGTTTCTCCATTGTGTAGAATCGTGGATGTCTTAGTTTTCCATTTGTTCCTTCCTTCAGCATGCCGCTGTAAAGTTTTTCGCTTCCTTTTCATTTGAAAACAAGCATTTGAAACTGGGAATAATCGGGAGATAGTACAACATCTTGGCTGGAGGTCCTTTTTTTATTTACAAGTCCATCATCATCATTGTCTGTTTTTTTATAGTGCGATTCCCCGCATTTTGAGCACTCTCACAAATCCTTGAATTCATTTTGATATAATATGCAATCATTTGGACATGCATGTATCCTCTCGATCTCCAGACCCAACGGGCACAACATTTTCTTCACCTCGTAGGTTGAAGTGGGAATCTCATTATCATCAGGAAACACATCTTTTAGAAGTTATAGTAACCCCGTGAAACTCGTATTACTCCATCCACTCTTTGCCTTTTGGTTATATAGATTAAGCATGAAAGATAACTTTGTAAATTTTGTACATTTAGGGTACAACGATTTTCCAGCATCAAACAAAAATCTTTTAAACGCAGCAAGATTATTGATATCACCTCCTATATCATGCAACATTTCATCTAATCGATCACTATCTACATCCTCGTCATTTTTTGTATTACTATCACTAGTATCATACATAGACGGAGCTGTCAAATGAGCTGTATTATCAGTCGGAGGTAAAGTTTCACCATGCCATATCCATCGCGAATAACCTTCTTTAAAACCACGACGTATCAAATGGCTCTTCACTTGCTTTGTACTCTAAAATTGTCTGATATTTTTGTAATCAACATAAGGACACACAATCATTTCATACTTAGTTTTATTCTCCATGGAAAATTTCAAAAAACTTTCAACCCTTGATTATATTCAAGTGTATTACGTCTACCATACATCCAACTTCGACCCATTATCTACCGCTGCACAATTGAATTAAAACTCAATAAATAAACTAAAAAAGAAGCAAAAATTAATTTACCAGAAAACTCCATATATATATGCATGTAACTTTGTTCATAATTTTTTTCTTATTAATTACTGTTTATTTATTACTCTGTTTTCTTGACCTAATATATATAATGTTAACTATGTTTATATTATATTATAATTAACATTGGATAACAAGTTCAACTTATTATAATAATTATTATTATCATGTTAAGCAAACCAAAGTCGACAATCGAAAGACAAGTGTGGCTCCAATATTCACCATTCATCCATTGTTTTAACTTCTTTTTTAAGTATTATTTGCACTTGCATAACCTGCATTTTTCATTAGGTCTCATTGACAATAAGATTCAGATATGGCCCTAAAGGAGTGAATTTTGTAAACATACATAGTGAAATACCTTTAGGATGTACTATTTTAATTGAACACATAGATTTTATATTTATGTGCATCAATAAAGTGAAATCAAATGATAATTACATTACTCTATTATTAGGCTATATTTTTTTACTTGATGTTTTATTAAACTACTTATCTTGTATGCCTATATCAATAATGATAGGCAATTCGCTTGCAAAATAAAAGAGAACATGTATCATATGTTAACTAAATTTCTTTGTAATTTTATTCCTCACAGTTCAAAACAAACCTAACTTTTATTTAAATAAGGATGTAAATAAAAAAGAATATATGTTTAAATTACACTTTTTCTCATCCCATTTTTACTCTATATTTTAATGTTATTCATTAAATTATTATTATTACCATTAATTAGCACACAGTAGTTAATAAAAAAAACTACACACAGTAATTGAAAATAGTAATATCTATTATTAGGCTATATTTTTTTACTTGATGTTTTATTAGAACTACTTATCTTGTATGCCTATATCAATAATGATAGGCAATTCACTTGCAAAATAAAAGAGAACATGTATGATATGTTAACTGAATTTCTTTGTAATTTTATTCCTCACAGTTCAAAACAAACCTAACTTTTATTTAAATAAGGATGTAAATAAAAAAGAATATATGTTTAAATTACACTTTTTCTCATCCCATTTTTACTCTATATTTAATGTTATTCATTAAATTATTATTATTACCATTAATTAGCACACAGTAGTTAATAAAAAAAACTACACACAGTAATTGAAAATAGTAATATATGTCCAAATGATTGCATATTATATCAAAATGAATTCAAGGATTTGTGAGAGTGCTCAAAATGCGGGGAATCGCACTATAAAAAAACAGACAATGATGATGATGGACTTGTAAATATAAATAAAAAAGGACCTCCAGCCAAGATGTTGTACTATCTCCCGATTATTCCCAGTTTCAAATGCTTGTTTTCAAATGAAAAGGAAGCGAAAAACTTACAGCGGCATGCTGAAGGAAGGACAAATGGAAAACTAAGACATCCGACCGATTCTACACAATGGAGAAACATTGATAGTAAGTTTCCTGAATTATGTAGTGAGAAGAGAAATCTTTGTATTGGACTTTGCACGGATGGAATGAACCCCCATGGAAACATGAGKAGTCGTCATAGTACTTGGCCAGTTCTYTTAGCAATTTATAATGTTAGCAATTTATAATCTTCCTCCTTGGCTATGCATGAACCTCAAGTACATCATGTTGTCTTTGTTGATATCCAGACTAAACAACCAGGCAATGACATAGATGTGTACTTGGCACCTCTTATTGAAGATTTTGAAAAATTATTGAATGAGGGTGTGACAGTCTTTGATGCTTATAGTCAAAGAAATTTCACCTTACGAGCCATGATATTTTACACGARCAATGATTTTCCATCCTAGGTATCTTGTCAGGTTATGCAAATAAAGGAGCTAAGGCATGCCCCATTTGTGAAGATGAGACAAGTAGTATTTGGCTGAAAAACGGTAGAAGAATGTGTTCATGGATACCCGAGACTTTCTCTAAAGTCAACATCCTTATCTAAAAAAAAAAAAGAAGATTTTCAATGGAAAAGCTCTAGACCGAGTTGCTCGATCACCATTATCCATACGTGCAAMTTATGATCGTGTAAAAGATATTGATGTTGAGTTCGGCAAACATTCTAAGACTATCTCAATGGGTGGTTAGAAGAAGAAACCCATATTTTGGGTCTACCATACTGGGAACATTTGTTGGTTAGACATTGTATAGATGTGATACACGTTGAAAAGAATGTATGTGATAGTGTTATTAGAACATTATTAGACATTCCGGGTAAGACAAAAGATGGTATTAAATCTAGACAAGACTTGGTGGAAATGGGGATACGAGAGAAGTTTGCACKGAAAAAAACTGACAAGCGAACTTACCTACCTCCAGCTTGTTATACCATGTCTAAACAAGAGAAAATTAGTTTTTATGAGTGTTTTAATAATATTAAGGCTCCTTCTGGTTATTCTTTGAATTTTAAAAAGCTCGTTTCAATGAAGGACCTGGAATTGGTTGGTATGAAGTCTCATGATTGTCATATCTTAACGCAACACATATTACCAGTTGCGATTCGAGGCTCATTACAAGGAGATGTGAGGCGTACCATAACAAAGCTTTGTCTTTTCTTCAACAAAATCTCTAGTAAATTTATTGATCATGAGAAATTAGAAGATTTGTAGGCCGACGTTGTTAAAATATTATGCAAGTTTGAAATGTTTTTTCCTCCATCATTTTTTTGACATTATGGTGCACCTAATTGTCCACTTGGTTAAATAAGTTAAGTTGTGTGGGCCGGTTTTCTTGAGATACATGTACCCGTTTGAGAGATACGTGGGTATATTAAAAAGATTTATAAGGAATCGTTCTCGGACAGAAGGGAGTAGTATCATTGGAGGTTACGTTGCCGAGGAGGTTATTGAGTTTTGTACAGATTGTTTAATGAAATTTGAAAATTATTGGCATTCCTAAATCTCACCACGAGGGAAGTCTTGTAGGAAAAGGTACTATTGGGCTCAAAGCATTTTTTGCAACTTCTGAAATGCGCATCCAGGCACACAAACTCGTATTGTAACACATTTATGAGGTCAGTCCATACCTCGACTGAACTATCATAAAATACATGTACATTGGGTTTTTTTTGAAGATTTTGAATTGATCACTATAAACTTAAGCAATATTAAAACTATGACTAATTAAACTAATGATTTAAAACTAGATTATCAACTACGAGCAATAATTAAACTACCAATAAAACGCAATGAAGATCTAAACCTAATTAACGAATCTAAGAACATGAATATAAGAAACTATCACGAAGCAATTGTATCATAATAATCTAAAACAGGAATATAAAGCATGAACTAATTCGCATAAATAAACTAGATTAATCCAATATCCACTATCCAAGCATGAAATAATTAAACTAATTAAACTAGTTCTAGAATTAACTAAGAATTTAACTACAAAATTAAATAGAAAATTAACTACGAAATTAACTAAGAGTTTAGAAAACTTATTGTAACTATTGAAATCGGTAAAAATCTCCAGTTATTCTGGAGTTGAGGCGAAAATCTCGAATTGAAGTGAATCTTGAATCGTACGGACTTGAATCTTCAATCTCGATCTCCAACTTCGTAACGGAGTGTGAAAATGCGTTGTTTCTGTGCTTTCTAACCCTAGGTAGTTGTATATGCTCTTTGGTAGTCGTATCTCTCTTTAAAAACCGAAATATGAAGGGTATTTATAAATATAGCATGTCTTGGCGCAAAAGAAACCCTAAAAATGCATTTCTGTGCAGCCACGTCGACGTCGCATCGACCGACGTGCGCAGGAGCTCGACGTCGACGCTGCCTGTGTGCTTGCATCGATTGGGCAGAGGTGTCGACTTACGGGTCATGGATTGACGCAACAGCAAGTTGAGTCGACTTAGCGTCGATAGACGCTTCAAAGAGTTGCGTCGGCTTGGCGTCGATAGAGTGTCGATCGTCCGTGCAGGATCCGCATCGACGTAGCATCGATGCTTGCGTCGACCGACGCGACTGAGAGTACTTCTCATTTTCCTCGATCTTTCTGCTACTCGTTCACCGGAAAGCTTGTTCTCCACTATTGAACATCAAACTTCATCTATTTATGCGCTGAACTCTTTCGGTTACTTAGCTGTAAGGTGAAAAACAACGAATAATAACCTATTCTCATTGATTATGATCAAAATACGGTAAAATAAGCTGGAAATATAAAAATACGGAGTTAAGCTTAAATCATCCAACTTATACAAAAAACAAATAGAAAAAGAACTAAAAAGCTAATAAAAATAAGGACAAATATACGCTAATCAGTAGAAGAGCTTAGCTCGATCCTGTGGGCATATTGAATGAACCCTTAAGACGGTACAGGAGAAACGCCATTCAGCTTGGTGTACGGTATGGATGTTGTGGTCCCTGCAGAGGTCAGTATAGCATCACACAAAATACTGAACTTCAGTGAAGACCAAAATGAGTTGTTGATACAAGATTACCTGGACTTGGCGGAGGTGAGAAGAGAGCGAGTGTCTGTGAAAATGGATCACATGCGCGAAAGAATTCGGGGCAACTTATAATAAGTCGGTGGTCAAGCGTCAATTTCGAATGGGAGACCTGGTTCTTCGCCGAAATGATTAATTCAAGCTTTTGTGTACCTACTTTATAAATGATTTTTAAATGTTTAAAAAGCTCGCTCACAAGAGTACGAGATCACGTGTAGGTTGGTAAGCTAAACCGAGTTGATTCTCGAAGGACAACCAATCAGAATCTCAAATGTTTGCTTGATCACAAGTAACACTTAAACATGTATAATTGGGGGGGGGGGGGAGGGGGTGGCGGAGGGTTGTTTGTCTTGTTTATAGCTAAGATTTTGAAAAGAAATAATTTAAATTAATTATCTTGAACTATTTAATCAACTAGAAATTGAATCATAATCAACTAAGAGCAGTGAACAAGGTTAAAATAAAAGCAAATATAAGCATGAACTTAGTGAAAGCAATTAAGAAGCATGAACAAGATTCAGTGGCAATAACAAATAGAAATAACATCAACGAAATTAAACAACCTAAAAAAAGCATGAACAAACTACTAAGCATGAATTTAATCAATGAAATTTAAAGTAATAACGATCACGAATAAATATCCAAGTATCCAAGTCTCAACATCAAAAATCAAATCAAAATAATAGCAATTGTCTAAGCATGAACGAAGTGAAATAATTTATATAAAATTTAATCTCCAATCACCAAGCATAAATTAAATGAACTGAATTTAGAGATGAAAGATTATGAACTAAATTATCCAAAGTATTCGAGGTATCAWGCATAAAGTAACTCAAGATCCAAAAATAAGAACAATAACTTAAAAGKATAAGTTAATGACACCGAAACTAGAAAACAATTAAAAGTGTACGAGTACTTATTGGAACTAAGAAGTGCAGTAACTTCTCCAGCTCTTCTGGAGAGAAAAGGAAGATAAAGMCCAAAGAATGAGTTGCATTCAAATGAACGGAGCTTGGGACTTGCGATTATTGTATCTTCGATCTTGATCTTCTAGATATGTATCGGGCATTGGAAACGAGCCTCCTCTTCGTCTAAGAACCCTAGGAATATGTGTGGTGTGTCAGGAGTATTAGAAGTGGGTATTTATAGTCTTCCCATGTCTTGGAGCACAAGTTAGGTATAAAAAAAATCTAATCTAGGCCCGATAACGGTGAGCTTAGCGGTAGGAGTTACCGCTAACTCTACCGTTAAGTTCTAGCTAAATGTCCTTGTCCATCTTTAGCAGTCGTGGTAGCGGTCAGGGGACCGCTAAGCTTGCCGCTAAATTCTACCGTATCTCCCTAACTGTGGAACTAGCGGTCGGGTTACCTTTAWGGCCACCGCTAACTCCTCCTGGACCTCTCTGTCGCCCCTTAACGGATGTACTAGCGGTACCGGTAGCGGTTAGAGTTACCGCTAACCTTACCGTTATGTCGTAATAATCGTTACTTCTTCTCCGAATAGATAGTTCTCGTCTCTCGATCATCGAACTCGATCTATTAAGTGTTGATCTCCTCCGGTTACTTATTTYTATGGYAAAAATAGAGAATAATCACCCACTTACATCAATAACGATCAAAATACTGTAAAATAGGCAGYAGATATAAAAAATACGAAAATAAGCTTAATRTATCCAACTTATACCAAAATTTACAATAAAAACTAACTAAAATACTAATAGAAATAAGGACAAATTTATGTTAATAAACTACCCCATGCTTTATTGGTTTGTTCYTCCTCGAARAAACGATAATTTCAAAGAATAACAAGAATGAAAATAAATTCAAGCAAGGAGTCGTGTCATGCTACATACATAATTTTRTTTGAAAATATAGATAATTGCAATGKAAACTGAAACYCTAGACCATTATTACATTGTCGCTCCAAAGACAAAATCATGCATCCTCTCAAAGGGTAATATATATGTGTACGCTCAAAAGCACTCAAGAATTTTTCTTGGAGACGTGTTTACACTCAAATAATCAAAGTACATCTACAATAAATAAGAACTGAAAATCAAAAACTTTTCCATCACGTTTAAGTGTGTAACTAACAAAGAATCGGAAAAAGGTATTTGCGGGTTGTAATGTATGCTCTTTGGACGGGTATGGAATATATAAGTCGTGTGGCCAACTCAKGATCTAACGTGATCAATAACTCACCAAAATATTCTAATCGCGAAGCAATGTGCTTCACCTCATTCAAACAAAACCTCACTAAACTCTCATAACGTAGCCTTTATATTTAGGCTATTTCTCTACTCGCAAACCAAAARCGACTTCTGAACAAACCACTTAAACACGTCAGAAGCTTATGATACGCTTCTTCTTTCAAACATAATTCTTGCCTCTTAAACATTAGGATTCATAAGAAAACCAACAATACTAAGCACATGCCTTAATAAGCATAGACAATAACTCAACAAGATTCACCATCCTCTTTTTTTCTCTCTTCTTTTTATATCTTTTTTTTAAGGATGGTGATCCTTAACAATTATTAAAAGATTTCATAAATCCTTGATCATAATCCTAAAACATAAATAACCAACAAAAAATAACTAACTCTTACCCCACGCTTTTAATGACGTAGGAGTTACCTCATAAACACTCATGGCTATAGGAAATGGATATTTGGCTAATAGGGTCTCATTCGGAATTTATAGTGGCTAATATATGTGGATATGGCCAAAATAAGGTTAATTTCTGTGCCTAATCATCATGTTCAAAGCTAACTACACACAGCGATTTCATAGAGATCTCAAAACAAAACTCACTCAAGTACATGAAAATATGATAAAAACTCAGGCTACTCACAGGCTTTTGCATGAAAAGGTTTTGAGTTGACGCTGATTTTAAGGTTTTGCGAAATCAATTGCGTCGAAGCACCGTTTTACAATATATAAATAATAATTTTTAAAAAAAATTATGCACTTATACACGCTCAAAGACAAAAAAACTGAAATCATTCATAGTCAACTTTGATAGGCAAGCCAGACAAGCACAATCATGCGCGAAAATAGCAATCAATCACGAGATGTTACTAATTATTACATGCCATAAATTCAAATTCACACAATTTAAGAAATACAGACAACCCTCGACTACCCTCCCCATCTCTAAAAATTCGTCAATCTCCGGATTTCCACAATAAAAATAAAAGAAGGAAAGGAGTAAGAAAACATCCCTGAACACCAAAATGTTCAATTGACCATCGTCTCGATTCTCATGATTTTAATTGGCGTGATTAACAACTATGAAACAAAAAATAGACTAACAAAGAAAACAAATTACAAATTAACTAATATTTTTGGGTTTATCGATTTTTAATTTTTTTTTATATTTTAGGAAACATAAAGCATTAAAGATACAAATGTCAACATCCGCCAAAGCCGCTCAATTACCCGGTGGAAATGATCAAATAGTCCCTGGTAGGGGAACGACATCCATGGAGTTGGGAGGCGGAGCAGGCGGCCATCAACCCACGATTATGACAAAGTTGGCCGTCAAGGCCGTCAACATATCCCGGTTTTTCTCACTTGCCTCTCTTGCCCTACGATCCTCCTCATGCGCCGAACGAGCCTCTTCGAAGGTGAAGCGCGAATTCTCTATCGCGGAGCCTAACATCATACTCGATGCCAGACAGCCGGTCGTAGACATTAGGCTTTAATTTTGCATAGTCAGCTAGAAAGGCGCCAAAATTTTGATTCAAGCTTTTGTGTTGCCTACTTATGAAAAATTTATCAAAAGATCAATAGCTTTCCCGCAAGAGAACGGGGTCGCGCGTAGTTTGGAAACTTGACTCGAGTCGTCTCTCGAGGTATATATCAATCGGAAATCTCAAACAGTTTGTTCAAGTCGATATCACATACAATGGGGGGGGGGGGGGGGGGGTTTGATTGTTTG
>BMAC01001621.1:0-13311 GCA_014905375.1 Phtheirospermum japonicum
CGGTGTGAGTTAGCTTTATTCCTATCATTTAGTTATATAATAAAGGAGCTTTACCTAACACAACTTTAATACAGATAATAAAAATGACCTTTTATCTTTCCTTCTTTCAAACTCTGAATACATTTAATGGCAGATTGGGGATTTTCTACAAAGAGGAAAAATAGCTTTTTTATAGGAGCGCACAATTCATATACATTCAAACCATATGGACAAAATTTCACCAAACATACATGTCTAAAACTAATGTCTAAAAGATATGATCAAATAAACTAAAAATAATTAAACTAAAACTAAATTTCTATTATTAAATTTAAAACTAATTGAACTAATTTATCTAGACCTAAGAAACAAACTAAAATAAATCCAATGCGTAACTAATTTTAAATTCTAAATTTAATTAACTAAAGCTAAATTAATTAACTACTTAATTAATCTATTAATAATTTAAAATTAATAATTCGAAACTAACTTAAAACTGAGAAATAATAGATTGGCAGAAACTAAAATTCTAACAAATCAATTCAACTACTAACGGTTATAATTTCTAACAGCTAACTGTTCCTGCTAACTTTTTTGACTAACGGTTAACTGTAACAGCTAATAGATTCTTATAACGGTTTAACTATTAAACTATGAATATTCAACGCACGAATGAACTTCAACTAAACAGAACATCAAACATCCAATAATAAGCATGAAAAACTGAAAATAAACTGAGATTAATAAACTAAATACGTTCAGCGAATCCAAACGATACGAACATAAACTAACTATTATCGAAACTTGAAAACAAATAATTGAAACTAAGAAAACTAATTAAAAGGTTCAGATTACTTGCTATACCTACTGGAACTTAAATATATTCGGCTATTGATTAGAGTAGATTTGTCCTTATTTTTATTAGCTTTTTAGTTCGTTTTTATATTTGTTTTTGGTATAAGTTGGACGATTTAAGCTTAATTCCGTAAATTTATAATTCCAGCTTATTTTACCGTATTTTGGTCTTAATTGATGCAATTAGGTGATGTTTCGTTATTTTTCACCTTACAGCTAAGTAACKGGAAGAGTTTAGCGCGTAAAGGACGGAGTTCGATGTTCAAGAGTAGAAGAACAAGTTTTCCGGTGAAACGAGTAGCAAACGATCGAGATTGGAGACCGATGCTCAGTCGCGTCGACTGACGCGACCGTCGATGCTACGTCGAAGCGAGTCGTGCCAGCGAGCCATGGTCCGCGTCAGCCGACGCACGAACGACGCTATGCCGAGGTAACATTCTGAAGCGTCGACGTCGACGCACTAAGGCCGACGCAACGTCGACGCAAAGCTCTGAAGCGTCGATGTCGACGCACAACGTCGACGCACCTGCCAGCGACGCGCGCACCCTGCCGACCGCACATGCCGAGCGCTGCCGACCAAGACTGCCGACATCCGCCGAGCGCCTGCTCGCGTCAGTCGACACTCCGTCGACGCTCCGTCGACGCGACGGCCCAGAATTCGGAAATTAGGGTTTCTTGTGCGCCAAGACTCCTAATATCTATATAAACCCTCATTATTTCGGGTTTCCAGGGAGAGCCACGACAGATACATCTATCATAGGGTATTTTTAGCATTCAACAACAATAAATCCATGTCTTATAACGAGATTTGAAAAGGCGGATCAAGGATCYAAGTTCTACGKYTCCGAAACACCGGTTTCGCGCTCGAGAGTCCATTTTCYTCCAAGATCAGCGTTCAWACTCCGGAGTAGCTGGATCTTTTCATTGCTTTTCGTAGTTACAATAAGTATTCTGAACTTTTAGTTAATTTCTTAGTTAATTGCTTAGTTAATTTCGTAGTTAATGCTAGATTAATTTAGTTAGCTTAATCGCTTCATGCTCGTATTTCGGATATTGATTAATTTAGTTTATTTATGCGATTTGGTTCATGCTTAGTTAATGTGTCGTGGATTGGTATGACTCGTATGTTAGCAATAGATTCTTAAATTCATGCTTTAGTTACGTTAATTAGCTCTAAATCTTCGTAGCGATAATCGATAATTTAGTTATTGCTTTTAGTCGTTAATTTAGAATAATTAGTTTAATAAGCTTTAGTATACTGCTTAGTTCGTAATCAATAATTTAGTTAAAGCAATTAGTTTAATTAGTTTAAATTATCGTCTTAGTTTATAATGATCGAATCAATCTTTTCAAACCCCCAAATGTACATGTATGTTATTCAAAATTGAGAAAAACATTGATAGGACCGAACAGTTGTTTCCTCGAGAGATACGACTCGAGTCAAACTCATCACTCTACAGTTACCTCGTACACTTGTGAGCAAACTGATGTGCTTTTAAATCATTTATTAAAAAGGGGTGCACAAAAGTTTGAGTCAGTGTCCGACATGGTACAGAGGTGCATTTAATGTTAGTAAGTGAGAAGTGATGTTTGATGGTTTTACGCTTTACCAAGGAGCACGCTGGATTGATTTTGGGTTTAACTCATGATTACATTCTACTTGGTTTCTTACCTCAGCCAACCAGAATGTGGGGGACTAGATGATACGACATCAAATATCCACGTCGCCAACATGCAGGTATTTGTAAGGTCTTTTGTAAGCGGCCTCATTTCTTAGAAGGCGTAATCCTTTTGGGAGCTGGGCGAGCTGTTTTGAAGGGTAGCGACCTGTAGCATAGGAGTGGGCGAGTTCTATGGGGTCCCAACGGACTGAATCCTATGAACAACCTTATTGGCCCACGACTAATATAATAATTCAACAAGAGTCTTATCACTTATGGGGATTTAGCATATAGGAAGAATCCTAATTTTGAGTCGGTTGTATTATTTAGTAGGAGAGGGAAACCCTAAATTGAGAATACTTCTCTTGTCTATATAAAGAGGACTCAGGCCTCATTCTTTCTCTCTAAGTTGATTATTTACATCTTACGTTTTGGAGATCTCTCTCACTTAAAGGTTGTAGCCTATTTCTTAAGCCCTATTTGACTTAGGCATCGAAGGGCCTACGCCGGGGCCATCCTCCGTCTTGTCTGAGTTTTATTTTGCAGGATCTAACAGGTCGCCAGGAGTCCCTTGGAGATCAATCAGGCCGCTGCACGATTATTCAAAGCTATTCAGGTTGCTGATCACGTATATAAGGTCAGTACCCCCTATTCTTGAAGTGTCAGTCTTTTTGGTTGCATAAACTCAATTTGGAAATAAACTGATAAATAAGTATATGCACTCCTCAATGTTTCTATGAATCTCAATCTTATACGCATATCCTTCATGGCGATATCTCCAATTCCAATTCGCTGTATATTTCTTCTCATAATCTAACCGCTACTATTCTCACATGTGGAATAAAGAATAACTTTCATAATCCGCGTCCAGTACGATGCAAAACCCTCAATCTTCCCCACTCACAACAACTGATATGCTTCTACTCTAAAATCCATCTCCATTGCTGTCGTAAATGGCAATTCGCTGGATTATGATGAAACTACTCAGGTAATCTATCGTACGACACTATTTACCATTTTTTCTCAGCTAAGCTCTCATCTTTTCAAGCAGAGAAGTTAGAAAGCGTGTCATAATTTTGGAGCAAGTTAGGCAGTTGCATACAACTCGCTTGCAGGAGTTCCTTGGTTCAAAAACTGGCAATAATGTTGGTTTGTTGAAGGAATATGATCTCATAATTGGGGTTATTGATACCAGCATCTAGACCTGAGGAGATAATGAAGAAGATGGAATGACAACTGCTACGTTTGTTTTATGCTTTTATTTGAGACTCATCTAGTTGTAGCGGATCCGAATTTGGGCTCCGTCACATGGAAGGAGATTCATGTGACCTTCATACATGATATTTCTTTAAAAAATATTGATCAAGTACTTTTACTTCATTACGGAATAAAACAACATAGTGAGGTGACACATTGGCAATGGAGACTCGAGATTCACCAAGCATACACACTTGTAATAGAAGGGAGAAAACGTGAACACGATTTTGTATTCACCAAGAATACACACTTGTAATAAAAGAGAAAAATGTGAACACAATTTTGTGTTCCATTCTTGTACATCACTTCGGGTGTGATTGCTTATCATCTTACTACAGGATTTATTTCACTTTCGGCCTAAAACTTGGGAATTGAGGATTTGATACACATATTGTTTTGGGTGAACATTCCATTTTGAGTTAATTATAAAAATAGAAAATTTTAAAATAATAATATTAATATATATAATATTAATAAAATCAAAACCTACAACAACCACCACCACTCCGACCATGATTTTTTCGGCGAGTATCTTTTTTGGCCAAAAATTTTCTAACATAAAGTAAGAGATTTTCTTACATTTTCTGACATAATATAAAAAAAATCACTATAAATTAAGGAAATTTTAATAAATTAAGTAAGGAATCATTTAATGAAATAAGAATATTTTGCTATTATCAAGGAATCTTTTAATGAAATAAGAATATTTTTCTATTATGAAGTAAGAAATCACATATTATTGTATTAAGTAAATAATCATAACAATATTTTTCTATCAAGTAAATCTTTTTTATTTTGCAATATAAGAAAAAGAATGTGTTTAATAAGTAAGAAATGCATAATAATATTTGCACATTAAATAATAAATTTTTGGAATCAAGTACGAACTTTTTGCCATCAAGATGTTTTTGAATAATAAGAAATTCTTAGACATATAGTAAGAACTCTTGAAAAAAAAATCTATTCAAAAAATACTTTTCTCTGACCAGAAAAATACTCCGGTCAGTCGAGCGCCGGCGGTACCATGGGCTGCCACCTTGCTGCCAATACTATATTATTATTAATATTATTAAAAGGGAAAATTTATTTACATCTTGTACTATACGCGTCTTTGAGAATTATAAATTAATATATTTTTCGTAATTAAGTGCATTATGAAGTATAAGGTTGGTGAATTCAAGAACCCGTGTACTACAGGTTGGCATTAATTACGAAAAATATATTAGATTGTAAATTCACCAACCCGTATACTACATGTTGAAATTAATTACAAAAAATACATTAGGTTGTAATTTTAAAAAATACATATAGTACAAAATGGAAATAATTTTTTTCTATTATTAAAATAATAGATACATATGGAATTAAAAATAATATTCAAATAAAAATGAGGATCGAGAGGAGGGTTGATAAAACAATTACTCATTTCAGCTTTTTAAATCTCAAATTAAAAACATAAAAAATCATTTCAATGAAATGATAAGCAATTACACATGTTCCATTCCCCCAAAATATGAAATGTTGATTGTTTAAAAGTAATTTGTGTCATTTATCCAAATGATCGAAAGTGAAAGTTGAATATAAAATTGGAACAGAAGAGACGAGGGGAGAGGTGTGAATGTTTGAGTTTGAAACTATTAATAGTTTAATACATGATAAATATTTGTGTTAGGCTGGATTGACGGGTCATAACTCGTTAGGTCATCTGATCCAACTGTAATGTATTGTTTGTTGTACTTTGATGTATTGGTTTTTTACTTGAAAATATTGATTTTTCATAAATTTTTGACCCGTGGTATGATGTATTTGTTTTTATACTATGATGTATTGGTATTATGAAGTATTGACTTTTTGTTATAATGTATTGGTATTTTGTACTATAATGCATTAGTGTAAAATTTTAACGTATCGGATGATCCGTTATTCCTGCCTGACAAGAGTGTTGTCCATTAATACATAAGTAATGTGAGTTTGATTTGATTGCAATTGACTAATTTGATTTTCTCGATTATTATAATTTATGAGCGGAATTGTCAAATATTCCGTAAACATATAAAAGTTTATTTTAATGAAAATATATATTTATTATATTGAATATGTTCTTTTCACACTCAAGTGTATAATGCTATTTTTAGATGTACTTGATAATTTGTCGTCAAATATCACGACTTAGATAGGATAGGTTATTGGACTGAAATTGCCAAGTGAAAAGTATTTATGGAATTAAATATGGACCAAAAGCAATGACCTCAATTCTAATGTACACGCTATGAATACAGACAAACAACAGTCCAATATCGCAATTTTTGTGGAGTTTGTTCCGGTGTTTTTCTATTTCGATTGCGCCGTGCCCAAACACACCGACTAATTATAATTTATAATTGTACTCCCATCCCAGTCCTTGCTTGCGGCCACTTTTCTGTTTTTTGTTTCTCCCCATCTGGTTGGGCTGGGCTGAAATTAATCTAATGTTTACTGAGATAGTCAGTCAGAGAGTGGGAAAGCAGATGAAATAAATAAATAAATAAATGCAGTGGGCATGGCGTGGGGAACAATGAGCAAGTGCGAAGGCGACGACAAGGACCCCGGGCCCGGATCGGTTGTCCTGGAGCGCCCATTGAGGCTTTGGTCTTTGTTAATCGACAGCGTGCGGTGCGGCAGAGGTCTCCAAAGGCCGTCTAATCCGAAGAAGCAACAGCAAACCGGATCCGAAAAGTTGTCGGAGCTTCTGAAGCAAGCGGAGTGGTGGGAAAACGATCAGGAGGAGGTGAGGAAGAAAGAGGAGGCCCTACAACGCCTGAAGAATGTGGCCAACAAGCTGCAGCAGGAGGAGGAGATATCAATGGTGTTGGACGGAGCGGCGGAGGTGCGGCGGTTGGCCAAGGACGACCCTGAGGCCCGGACCACACTAGCTCTGCTCGGCGTTATTCCTCCGCTCGTCGCTTTGCTCGACTCCCAAGATCCCACATTTCACTCTCAGATCGCCGCTCTTTATGCTCTACTCAACCTCGCAATTACCAACGATGCGTCAGTTCAATTGATCTCTCTCTCTCTGTTTTTTTTTTTTAATTATTTATTATTTGATGAATTTCTCAGGATGTGTCGTATTCCATATATTCTAGTAATAATGGATACACCAATTCCCAATTTCTATTGATTTATTGATGTGATGTGTCTAGGGTTGGGTAATCAATTAATTTGCTTTTGTTTTCCAGATCTTTCATCATCATCTTCTTCTTCTTCAGGAACAAAGCGGCTATTGTTAAAGCAGGTGCTGTCCATAAAATGCTGCAGCTCATTCAATCCTGTAATAAGTCGATTTCCGAAGCAGTTGTGGCCAATTTTCTAGGGTTAAGTGCTCTCGACTCTAATAAACCAATTATCGGCTCGTCTGGCGCCATCCCGTTTTTAGTGCAAACTCTCAAAGACGTAAACGTAAATGGAATTGCCAAACACGATTCGCTGCGAGCGCTGTACAATCTTTCCATCTCACCTTCGAATGTGCCCGCCATGGTGGAAACGGACCTAATCCCACATCTGTTCACCAAGCTCGGAGACGATATGGACATGAGCGAAAGGATACTTTCTATTTTCGGCAATGTAGTGTCGGTGGCAGAGGGGAGGAAGAGGATTAGTGGTGTATCAGATGCTTTCCCGATTCTTGTAGACATTTTCAATTGGACTGATTCGCCTGGGTGCCAAGAAAAGGCATCTTATATACTAATGGTGATGGCTCACAAGTCGTATGCAGATAGGCAGGCAATGACCGAGGCTGGGGTTGTTTCGTCCTGTCTGGAATTGACTCTTTTGGGTAGCTTACTGGCACAGAAGAGGGCGTCTAGGCTGTTGGAATGCGTAAGGATGGAAAAGGGTAAACATACTGTAGTGTCGGCTCCGCTGACATCATCGTCTTTATGTTCGGATCCTACTAGTAATAATAGTGAACCAAATGAGGAGTCGATGGATGAGATAATGAGCCAAGAGTCGAAGGCGGTGAAGCAGTTGGTCCAACAGAGTTTGCACAACAACATGAAAAGGATGGTGAAGAGAGCTAATTTGCCGCATGATTTTGTGCCGTCTGATCATTTCAAGTTGTTCACGTCGTCTAAGAGCTTGCCATTTTGATGAGGGACTATAAATATTTTCTCGGTTGGTTCACATTTGGATTCGAATGTATGTTGTAGTAATATGGAGTATTATTATTGTTAACTTAGGAAGTTTGTCTGGTAGTGACTCTGTTTTGTAAGATGGCTTCTTTTTATTTGTTTATTCGAACTTTATTCATCTTCTTTTTCACTAACTGATTACGACACTTGTCTTACTTTTGGATAAATCATTGGAGTGGAGGGACGCTGCAAAAGCATGGCGGTTACAGCATTTTAATTATATGTATAGGAAATAATCTTTGTTGACTGGCTAATTATTGGCTATGGAGCACAATATTTTCATTGCGTCATCAAGTGTGTTGGTTCGGTATAATCAACAATCCAGTTTCTTTGTTAGTTTTATCGTCGAATATGAATGCAGTAAACTGTATATTGGAGAACTAAGCTCAACATGCTGCACCTAGTCAAGCGTATGTATATTTAGTTAGTGTGCATGAATTTCAAGTTTCATCTTGATACAAGACAAATGAATGGTAAATGTTCTACCTGTTAGGATTTGTGCCATCATATATAATAGTACTTATGCATCAGTATTTAATAAATTTATATTTCATTCAAATTAGTTTATACATTTTATGTGTATGTTTGTCTTTACAACATCACAAGAAAATTCTAAATTCATTTGTTGTTACCATAATTTTAGTATATACGAGAGTATTATAATTATTGATAATGAACTAAAATTAAGTCTATAATGAATATAATTAAACTCTGAGATCTTTAATTAGAACATCTTTAATGAGGTCTATGAACATTTTGAATGTGATATTCTATCTCAATTGTCAATGTGGTGACTGTAGACGAGGACATTTATATATGATTTGATTATATAGGACTTGTAGCGATATAATTTGAACTTCATAATAAATTCCGTTTCAATATATATGGTTACATTTTAATCATGAAGCAATTATAAACTCTAGTTTATTTCGTGATGATTTTTTAATTTGTATTAAATAGTTTATTTGTAAATATTTTCTAAACTTGCATTTTTGAATCTTGTTCAACTTAGATGACTGAGAGTATAAATTAGCAGACATGATCCGTACCTTCATGCGCCAAGTAAAAAGACGATTCCCTGATTTGTTAATTCTAGAATTGATTGGAATTAGACCTCTAATTTGCAATTTGATTATAAACCACTTGCCAGTAAATTAATGGTAGATGAGGAAATAGAAGTAATTGGAAAGGTTAACGAAAATTTACCTAGTTCCAATTATGAATTATTTATGGAGGATTAATTCATATGAAATGATTATATCCATGAACGACTCAAAATGAGATAAGGTAATTATTCTATAATGAAGAAGAGTCAATTCCAAAGTTTTTGTGGAATACTATTGGATTTAATAAGTTGGATATAATAATTAAAGAGTTTGATTGTTTATTCAGTTTATTGGAGTTTCTAATTATAGGTCCATGGTCCCGACGTGCTTTCTAATTATAGAATTAGTTAGAAATGTAAACTCGAATTCTTGTGAGAAGATGAGAAAAGTTTACTACTATTCAAGTACTAATGTATAAATATTAAATATATGATATTTAGTTATTTTAAATTATTTAATTATAAGATAATTAAAGGTATGAAAGTTTCCTATTGAGAAAAAGTTCCCCGTAGATAAAATCTATCTATATCTATATATAAATAAAAAGAGAGGTCTAAGAGAGAAAACAAGATGAGTAGGAAAGAGAAAACAAGATGAGTAGGAAAGATAAAAAATGTCACGTAAATACCATGTACGATTATTTTCTATTATAAGTTATGCAGAATTTTTTTTAACATAATTATGATAGATACTCTAATTAATATTAATGATGATTTGGTTGTTATTTTTTTAATTAAAAAGCCATCTAGGATTAGTTTCCTTTTTAAATTATGTAGAAATATTCTTAACATAATTAGGATAGATACTCTAATTAATATTAAAAATAATAGAAATTAATATATATATATATATATATATATATATATATATATATATATATATATATATATATATATATATATATATATAGGGTTGGGTTCAAATGAAAACTCGTCCTTATTTGTGAACCTAGGGGTTAATCTACACCATTAATAAAATCAGATGAATGGCTAAAATTAAATAAAAATTGTGCTTTTAAAAATGATAAAAACATAAAGGCGTTAGTGTGAGAAAGTCAGTAGGGGTAAATTAGACTAATTGCTGATTGAAAAGGAAAAAAAATGTTGTATTTTATCTTTCCTTTTCTTTTAAAAGGAAAAAAAATATTGTATTTTATCTTTCCTTTTCTTTTAAAAGGAAAAAAAGATTGTATTTTATTTTTCCCTTTCTTTTAAAAGGAAACAAAAATTTTCCATAAAATTTATTGATCTACTTAAAAACGAGATTAAAAAAAAAAACCCAATGACGTTCTCAAGCAGATTACATATATATTAATATTCTGATATAATAAGATTGTTTTTCTTAAATTATTAAAACTGATTTTTTTTATATAATTGCAGTGCTTTTTTTTTACTACACTAACAATGCCTTTTCTGTTGAACTAGCAATACAATAAGAGTGTTTTTCTTATGTAGTTGCAATGCTTTTTTACTACACTAACAATGTTTTTACTAGCAAATCATACTTAAAAAAAAAGAACTCAGGATATTGAACTTATTACTGTCATCAACACACTTACATTTGAAAAGGAAAGCAACAACAATTTTCTTAGAAGCATTCGTCACTATCACCAACACAATTAAATTTGAACGAAAGAACCAACAAATACTTGCAGAAGCACTGTGTAATGTTCAGAAAAGCACTGACTCGATAGCCTTAATCTACCCAGCCTCACCATTTCTCCATCACCGATAACCCTAATTTCACCAAATCTGCCCACCAACATCGACACCTCCTCACCCGCTACCTAACAATTTGCGACTCCATGATGGAAAACCCACCTGTACCAAAATCTGAACTCATCAGGATCCAGTATTATTGGGCACGACTTCCTTCTCACCCTCTCTATTACAAAAAATAGTTTTAAGCTGGATAGTATTATCATGAAACCTTTTCTCCGATCCCAGACGAATATCAAAACCACACTTGGACGCATAATTTCTGTAGAACTTGATACCTTCTTCTAATGATTTAAATCTTTTTCCCTCGAAAGGCTTTTAACTCAATTCACAAAATGGTACATAATACTCAGTTAGTCCAGGACAGATCTCGATGTTAAACTCGGTCCTGCCGTTGCAACTATTTGAAAAAGAAAAAAGAAAAGGAATACCTTTAGCATAAAACTGAAGAGCTGACGCTTTTTTTAAATATATATCAGTGTTTTTTGATTGAACAGACAGTGCTTTCAACAACCAAAATATATGAATGGACAGCGCATGCGCCCCATATATGAATTGAACAACCAAGACACTCTAATCCGCACGTCAACTATAAATATATTTGTAGTTGAGAAAAACACAAAAGGATGAATGGTTTATCCCAAAAATCTAGTGACAACGATGGTGAAAATGAAAATGGATTAATTCCAAATGTAATGGATTATAGAAAAAGAATATACATAATTATGGGATTGTCTTAATTGTATAGATTTGAGAAAGACAAAAGTACCCCGATTATAATTGATTTAAACTCAAAATTTCCTATTAATACTGACCATTGATTTTATTTAAATAATGATGAGAATTTGTCCCTAGGTTCACAAATAAGGATGTGGATTTCATTTGAACCTAATCATATATATATATATATATATATATATATATAATATCACCTATATATTATTTTGTTTTTTACTATGATTTTTCTATGTTCTTTCGTTATTTTTTTCATTCTGGGTCCAACAATATCAAATTTGTCACTTTTTCTCAAAAATAATTTGACCACTTTATTTATACAAAAATGCACAATACAATATAATTTGATATTTTACTGGCTATGAACATGCTATTTATAAAATATTATTATGATTCAACACTTTTTTATATGATTGATCTCATAAAATAATGTATTTTGTTACTATCTCAGAAACCGCCCAAAACAATACAAATGCAAACCCAGCATTAAGTACAGAAACCGCCCAAAACAATACAAATGCAAACCCAGCATTAAGTAGAATGAGCACCGTGGCATCAACTACAATAGATTTAGAAAAAGATCAACTAATTCCAAAAAAAAAAAAAAGGTGGAAGGCCGTCTCCGAAAGCAAATGTTGCTAAATACAATAATTTTGAAAGCATTCATTCCATACTTAATTTCTATCTAAGTTCAAAATCGAATTAATTCCGCGAGATATTCATTTATATTTTACATACTTATCACTTCAACATCATTGTAATATTTATAATTTATTTAATACTTATACTATCAATTTCTCACTGTGCGGAGGAAAAAAAAAAACTTCAAACGAAATTATAGTATGTACATATATATATACATAGATACATACATACACACATATATATATATATATATTATATATATATATATATATATATTATATATATAATATATATATATATATATATATATATATATATATATATATATATATATGGGTGGGTTCCCAATGGGAACCATGTCATTATATGCGAAACCTGCAACCAGTGCTTTAATTATATACCAGCAGTGCTTTTATTATACAATAACAGTGCTTTAGTGGATATTTTAGTTATATACACCAGCACTGCTTTTATTCTTACAATCTAAAATTCTTTTAATCAAATAAGAAAAATACACAATAAATCTAATCCATCCATTTAATTAGATCTAACACCCATAATTGACCCTTAGGTTTCACCATATAAGGACATGGTTCTCATTTGAAGCGCTAATCATATATAGTATATAGTATATATATATATATATATATATATAATATATATATATATATATATATACTCCAAATTAAAAAAAAAGAAAAAGGGGATGGTGAGTCTTGTTGATCGTGTTTAGTAATTTCCTATACGCTCTAATTAAGGCTTGTGTTTCATTATTTATTTTATTTTATGAAGCCTAATGTTTACAGGGAAGAGTTGTCTTTGAAAGAAGAAGAATATCATGAGCTTCAACTGTGTTTAAGTGGTTTGAGCTACAAGTCGGTTTTAGAGTATCAAGTTGAAAAATAGCCCAATTTAAAGGCTACATTATGAGTGGTTAGTGAGGTTTTTTTTTTATTATTTTTGTACGAGGTGAAGCGCAGTGCTTCGTGATTAGAATATGTTTGGTGAGTTATTGATCACGTTAGATCGTGAGTTAGCCACACGACTTAAAATATTCCATACCCGTCCAAAGAGCCTCCATTACAACCCGAAAAGACCTTTTCCGATTCTTAGTTCGATAACACACTTAATTTGCGATTGAAAAAAGATTGATTTTTTGGTTCTTATTTATTATGCATGAATTTGAATG
>BMAC01001621.1:13336-56591 GCA_014905375.1 Phtheirospermum japonicum
GAATGAGCACCGTGGCATCAACTACAATAGATTTAGAAAAAGATCAACTAATTCCAAAAAAAAAAAAAAGGTGGAAGGCCGTCTCCGAAAGCAAATGTTGCTAAATACAATAATTTTGAAAGCATTCATTCCATACTTAATTTCTATCTAAGTTCAAAATCGAATTAATTCCGCGAGATATTCATTTATATTTTACATACTTATCACTTCAACATCATTGTAATATTTATAATTTATTTAATACTTATACTATCAATTTCTCACTGTGCGGAGGAAAAAAAAAAACTTCAAACGAAATTATAGTATGTACATATATATATACATAGATACATACATACACACATATATATATATATATATATATATATATATATATATATATTATATATATAATATATATATATATATATATATATATATATATATATATATATATATATATGGGTGGGTTCCCAATGGGAACCATGTCATTATATGCGAAACCTGCAACCAGTGCTTTAATTATATACCAGCAGTGCTTTTCATTCAAATTCATGCATAATAAATAAGAACCAAAAATCAATCTTTTTTCAATCGCAAATTAAGTGTGTTATCGAACTAAGAATCGGAAAAGGTCTTTTCGGGTTGTAATGGGGGCTCTTTGGACGGGTATGGAATATTTTAAGTCGTGTGGCTAACTCACGATCTAACGTGATCAATAACTCACCAAACATATTCTAATCACGAAGCACTGCGCTTCACCTCGTACAAAAATAATAAAAAAAAAACCTCACTAACACTCATAATGTAGCCTTTAAATTGGGCTATTTTTCAACTTGATACTCTAAAACCGACTTGTAGCTCAAACCACTTAAACACAGTTGAAGCTCATGATATTCTTCTTCTTTCAAAGACAACTCTTCCCTGTAAACATTAGGCTTCATAAAATAAAATAAATAATGAAACACAAGCCTTAATTAGAGCGTATAGGAAATTACTAAACACGATCAACAAGACTTACCATCCCCTTTTTCTTTTTTTTAATCTTTTTTATCCCCCCTTGTATTATAATTTTTTTATGGGGTCTCTTTTTTTTCTTCTTTTTTACTATTATTATTATTATTAATTTTTTTTGGATGGTGGTCCTTAATTACAAAAATTCATAAATCCCTAATAAAATTTTCAAAACACTAAACAACCAAATAAAATAACGAACTCCTACCCCACGCTTTTAGTGGGTTGTAGGGGTCGACTCAAAAACATTCATAGTTATAGGCATGGATTATTTGGCTATGAGGGGCTCATTCGGAATTTATAGTGGCTAATATATATGAATATGGCCGGAAATATGGTTTTTCTGTGCCTTAACCTCATTTTCAAAGTCAACTACACACAGCGGTTTCAAAGAAATATCAAAACAGAAACTTATTCAAGTACATGCAATGATGATAATCACTCAGGATACTCACAGGCTTTTTGCATGAAACTTTTTTGAATTGACGTTGCTTTTAAGGTTTTGCGAAATCAATTGCGTCCAAGTACCATTTTACAATATATAAATAATAATGTTGAGAAATTTATGCACTTATACACGCTCAAAAGACATGAACATCAAATGATTATTAGTTAACTTCGACAGGCAATCCAGACAAACACAATTCAGCGCAGAAATAGTATCAATCACGTAAAATATTATCTACTACGAAACTACAAAAAATTTTAATTTTGCACAATTTTCAATTAAAAATCACACTCAACTATCCCCCTCTCTAAAAACTCGACAATCTCCTGATTGTCATAAAGATATAAGAAAAGCAAATCAATTGAGGAAAGGGTAAGAAAACGTCCCTGAAAAATAGTCGAGATTCTCCAAATATTGTTGTGCAATTATATTTCGTCTTCAATCCCGTGATCGAAAATGTCTTGAATAACACCTAATAAGACAAAACAAACGAACAAAAACAAAATAACTAGTAAAAAGAAAAATAAAAAGAAAAGAAAACCAATACTTGGGTTGCCTCCCAAGAAGCGCTTTTTTAACGTCGAAAGCTCGACGCCTTCTACGAACGTTGCTATCTCGGATCCAAGAAAAGGTGACGATCGTGCCACGCCTTAGTATTCTCCAAGAGTAAATGCAGGCAATTTAAGTCACCAAGGCGAGCACYGACAGCAAATCGTAGAATAAAAATACCAAATTGCTTCGGAGGTCGAAAAAGTGAGTAATTTATCACCACGAATATGTCAAAAGAAAATTGCGGCATGGGGTGATCCTCGAACTTCTTAAATACTAGGAAATCCGTCGAACAAACGGAAAATCCCTCAAACACTCCGAACTCCTTTAATTCCTTAGTATCCCCCTTAACAATATTTAAATCTATATTCGGGCATAGGGGAGGGGGATTGGAATTTTTCTCAACTAACACGCCCATCACCTGCATCTCAATATTGACCAAAGCATCGGGTGGCATAATATGAGGCTCAATAATCTCATCTCCCTCCAATAATTCTTCCACTGCTTCAAAATTAAGATTCCACAGCGGTCCGGGTGGAACGAATTGGGGTTCAATAACCTCACCCTTTTCTAACTTGGGCTCCGCAACACCTCCATTCTCATTGAGCTCATGTAGGCTCAAATCTTCAACATCGTGTGGGTTCTCCAATGGCAACACCTCCTCGTTTTCATTCATGAAATCATTAAAAAGCGCAAGAGGGGTGATTTCTACCATATCCCCAATTTCATCCTCCTCATGCATGTCTTTCGAATTCGGCTCCATCTCATCAAAAATAGGCATCTCTGGTTGACTTGGAGGTTCGTTCATAGCGTCTGACCTTTTTGCTAAAGAAGCCATTATTTGACCAAACATTGTCTCGAAATTCTCCATAGTCTTAGATAGGTCTTGCCTCCACGCCTTTAACTCCTCGTCCGAATCATCTGGAATAGGTGGGGTGTATTCTCCATAGCTTGGGTATGAAGGAATCGAGTTGGGGGAGGCATAAATCGTATAATTTTGGATGGCGATATCATGATCTTGTGGCCTATCATCAAATGGTACTATGCATGTATTCGCCAAATGCCCTCGGCCTCCACAACGATCACATACTACATTAGGTGCGTAGAACTTCCACATGAATTTATCATATACTTCATCCCACGTTCGCAAAGAGTCGGGCTCTGCATAATTTAACCATTTTATTGCCCGATCTTTTAGAGCATAATGGAAGAGTCGCATCCTCACTTGATCTCTCGTAAGGACGAGAAGAGCGAAAGTCCGGGTGATGTCCTCGTATTCTTGGAATAATTTCACTGAATCCTCACTCGGATGTCCATAAAAAATTGGGATTCACTCTATGTAGAAATAGCCAAGATCGTAATCCCGTATCTTGGAGCTCAATGGGATATCCGGTCGAAGCTCACGACGCCAATCGAACGGTGGTTCATCGTACGAGTAATACATTTTTTTTAATTTTAAAAACTTTAAATAAATAAAAATATTTAAAAACAATTTTTGATTTTTTTTTGAAATTCGAAATATAATAAATTCTAAAATAAAAATAAAATTTACGATTTTTATTTATTTTTTTATTTCAAAAAATTATTTTTTTTTATTTTTAATTTCGAAAAATAAAAATCTTTAATTAAAAAAAATAATTTCGAATTTTTTTTATTTTTAAAGTTTTTTTTTTAATTTAAGAAAAACGGTTTGATAAATCTTGAGTTTTGTTTGTCGACGTTCCTTGCAAACACAACACTCAATGCACAAGATTAAACGCACCGGTGGAAAATAATAAAAACGAATAAATGAAAAATCACACAAAAAAAAATAGACAAACGAAATAAAATAAGAACAAAAATAAGGATACGGATAGCAAACACAAAATTCACAACCTTTAGTTTTCCCCGGCAACGGCGCCAAAATCTTGATTCGAACTTTTGTGTACCTACTTATAAAGATTTGTCAAATTTTTAAAAGCTCGCCCGCAAGAGAACGGAATCGCGTGTAGGTTGGTAAGTTGAACCGAATCATCTCTCAAGGAAAACTAAGCTCGGAAGTTCGTTTTGTGTTTGTTGTTCACGAATGATGAGGCATGAATAGGCCAGACCCGGATTGGGGTAAACCTGGATTCAGATAGCTAAAGAAGGGACCTCGGGACAGCTTATGCTTGATAAGGTTGACCTGGTCAGAGTAAGAGTCACCCCAGCCCAAGAGTTGTCCTGAGTTTAGTAGAACTGAGCAGCGTTATCTCAGCCCGGGAGTTATCCTGAGCTAATGGAAGACCTCCTGTAAGATAAACCTTTAAAATATAAAGGCAGGCTTACTGATAGAAAGGAGACCTGGATTAAGGAAGACCTGGCCTCCTGACCTCTGGCGGGGGGACAAGTGGGACCACTTGTCAGAATCTGTTGTTTAAACGGCCCCTGATTCGTGGCCTTTGTTTTCGAGATCCCAGAAAAGGGTACCCACTGGGAAAGCTATAAATATCTCAGCCCCAAGGCTGAGAGAGGTATGTCATTCTTTGTGCATTCCTTCTTTGCTTGCTAAGAGAAACCTCATACGCTTTACTGACTTAAGCATCGGAGAGGTTTCCACCGGAAAACCACCGATGGTCCTTTCTAACGTGTTTCCGTGTGCAGATAAAAAGGGTGTTCAAAGGTTCCAGGTGTTGTTCTTGACGTTGGTCATATTTTGGGTCGAAACAATTGGCGCCGTCTGTGGGAAAGCGATCAAGCTAAGACGTGAGGGTTTTCTATGGCTTCAGACGGTTTACGACGAAACTTGGTGGGAGAGCTCGACTGAACTCCCAGCTCCGCCACGCCGTGGGGTATGCCACGGTCAGCAGAAACGTCCACGGCGAGGCCCGAGGGAGCAGAGCCGTCAGCGGCAGTGGGATCAGGCACCGTGCCGCCCCCTCCGGCGGATCAACGCCTGCCGCTGGTGGGTTGTTCAATGACGTCCTCCTCAGGAAGCTGTCTGAGCTCATCGGCAAGGTTGTGGAGACAGCTGTGGATAAGAAGTTTGCAGAGATGTCAACGCCGCCGTCCGGCGTGCGGCCAGATCGGACAGTTCCGCCGATGGAAACTGAATCACTGCGCGGCCAGCGCATGGATCAGACCCCTCTTCAGGACAAAGAAGAGCATTTCTCTACTTCGGATAGCGAGACGTCAAGCCAGGTTAATCCAGGTCTGGCTGAGCAGATGCAGAGCCTGCAGAAGGAGGTGCGGGAGCTCAAGAAGAAGATGACGAGCACAGGCACAGTGCCATCACGGCGAGGCACTCCGTTTACGGAGGAGGTCATGCGCGATGATGTATCGGCTTCATATCACTCTCTAGGCTTTGAGTACAGCGGGACCAAGTATCCGTAGGACCACCTCATCCGCTTTAAGATAGCAGCGGCGGTGCATAAATTCTCCGATTCCGTCATGTGCCGGGTCTTCCCGATGACTTTCACCAAGTCAGCATAACTCTGGTTTAGCCAGTTGCCGCCTCTCTCTATTATCAGTTTTGATGAGTTCAGCTCGGCCTTCCTGCACTAGTTCACAAGCTGCAAGAAGTACCAGAAAATGCCACTGGAGCTATTTAGCCTTAAGCAGAAGGAAAATGAGAGTCTGCGTGCTTATATCAACAGATTTACAACGGCAAATCTAGAGGTGCCCTCTGCGTCCGAAGGGCTGCTTGTGAATGCTCTAGCGCAAGGCCTTCGGAGGGGTGAGTTTTTCCAATCTCTAGTTGTAAAGCCAACTCTGAAGTTCGGAGAGCTCTTGGAGAGAGCTGAGAAGTATATTCACCTGGAAGAGGCCTTGAAGATCAAGGACGAAGGAGAGAGGAAAAGAGAAAAGTATGACCGAGAAGACAGGGCTGCGGTAAAGAAGTCCAGGACAGACCTGTCAGGGGGGAGACCTCGTTTTGAAAGGCACCACAGGGTGAAATTCTACAAGCGATAGAGAGGCACCCAGAGCTAAAATGGCCTAAGACCTATTCAAAAAAACCCAGGAAGGAAAGGTCTGACCGATTCTGCCGCTTCCATAATGAATATGGACATGATACCGACCAATGCACTCATTTGAAAGACAAACTGGAGAGAATGATTCAGGCAGGGCACCTGAAGGAATATGTTCACATGCGGAAGGAGGAAATCAGATCTGGTCGTAGTGGCTATGACCGGTCTCAACAGAGTAAGAGAGATCAGGATAGGGTTCGTACTGATGGAAGACGGACCGATTAGGCCCAGGTCATTCATGGAGAAATCCAGATGATTACTGGTGGAGAGCTGGAAGAACATTCTAAGCGGACGCAGCATAGCTACGTTCAAGCTGCGAGAGATCTAGTCCGAAAATCACGCGAAGTTGGGTAAATGGTGTCTACCCCGAATATCTGTTTCGGATCAGAGGATGGTGATGGCATTCTGGCCCCTCACATGGATGCTTTAGTTATAACGGCTACCATCGCCAATTATAATATAAGGCGAGTTTTTGTGGATACAGGAAGTTCCACTGATATTTTGTTCTATGATTGTTTCCAAAAGTTGAAGTTGGACGTTGAGTTGGAAGAGGTTACCACCTCTTTAGTTGGGTTTGCTGGGGGAGCCCTGAAGCCTTTGGGAGCGGTTAGGCTCCTCGTGACATTGGGTGAGGAGCCATACAGGGTGATCAGAACGGTGCATTTTCTGGTAGTGGATGCGCCCTCTTCTTATAACGTAATGCTGGGCCGGCCGTCCTTGAGCCAATTCCAGGCTGTCATATCGGTTTTTCATATGAAAATGAAATTTCCGGCGGAAGATGGAATAGGCGAGGTAAGAGGTGATCAATATACGTCATGACAGACGTATGTTGAATGTATCAAAAGGAATAGTGAGGAGGAGAGACAGAGCAAGAGGGCTCGAGTGGAGCAACAAAGTCTAGACCTGGTTAGGAGAGAGGAAGGGTTGATGTTGGTTGAAGTAGTCCCAGGTGATGAGAGCTGAGTCCTCCGTGTAGGAATGACTCTTAGCCCCGAGGTATTGAAAGACCTGGTTGCACTATTGAGAGACAGTGCCGATGTGTTTTCCTGGTATCCCCAAGACCTGGTGGGGATTGACCCAGAGGTGACGGAGCATCGCCTTAACATTAGCCCATATATATAGCCGGTCAAGCAGAAGAAACGTAACTTTGGGCCAGAGAAGGAGTCCATTATTGAGGCCGAGGTGGAGAAGTTACTGAAAGCTAAACATATCCAGGAAATATAATTTCCTGAGTGGCTTTCAAATGCTATGCTGGTCCCAAAGACTCAGGAGGACTGGCGTATGTGCATTGATTTTCGAGACCTTAATCGTGCCTGACAAAGGACCACTACCTTCTGCCAAGGATCGACCAGCTACTCGAATCCACCTCTGGTTGTGAACTCCTGAGCATGATGGATGCCTCACAGGGTTATCATCAGATCAGGTTGGCGAAAGAGGACTGGAAGCGAGTTAGCTTTATAACCCCAAATGGGACATATTGCTACGTGGTCATGCCGTTCGGACTCAAGAATGCGGGCGCCACATACCAGCGGCTAGTGGATAAAATGTTCAAGAGCCAGCTCGGACGAAATATGGAGGTTTATGTGGATGATATGCTGGTGAAAATCATGAAGGCGACATCACATGTCGATGACTTGAGGGAGACGTTTGATACACTGAGGAGATACAGGATGAAGCTCAACCCTAAGAAATGTATGTTTGGGGTAAGAGCTGGAAAATTCCTGGGATATATGGTGACAGAGAAGGGTATTGAAGCGAACCCTGAGAAGATCAGAGCGATTATTGACATGAAACCGCCAAGAAATGTCAAAGAAATGCAATTTTTAGCGGGACGGATCAACGCCTTGAGTCGATTTGTCTCACGCTCGGCTGAGAAGAGCTTGCCATTTTTTCGGGCCTTGCATACGAAGGCCAAATTTCAATGGAGTGATGAGTGTGAGGAAGCATTTAGATTGTTAAAATAGCATCTGGCTAGAATGACCTTGCTCACAAAGTCTATCCAAGGAGAGCCTCTAATCCTGTACCTATCTGTGGGGAAGCAGGCAGTCAGCTCTGTCTTGCTTAGAGAAGAGGACAAAGTGAAGAGGCCAGTTTACTATTGGAGTAAGATCTTGCATGATGCAGAGACGAGATACGCAGAGATAGAGCGGGCGATGTTGGCTCTGGTGGGCAGAGCTCGTAAATTACGCCCATACTTCCTCTCCCAAGTATAGTTGTGCGGACTAATTTGCCATTAGGAGCCATCATGGATAAGCCAGAGATGTCTGAATGGCTGGTCAAATGGATAATAGAGCTCAGCGAGTTCGATTACGTTCGAGGCCAGAACAGCAATCAAAGCTCAGGCATTGGCTGACTTTATGCAAAAGATGGCCTGCCCTCCTGATGAGGTGAAAGAATGGACAATCTTCACGGATGGCTCTGTCGGTAACAAGGGCTGTGGAGCTGGGACTGTCTTGATAGATCCAGCGGGTGTGTCCACTAAGTATGCTGTACGTTTGAATTACGCATTATCTAATAATGCAGCTTAGTATGAGGCATTCTTAAGAGGAGTTCAGATGGCGAAAGATCTGGGCGCAAAGCGAGTATGTGCTAATGTGGATTCTCAGCTTGTTTGCAAGAAAATAAGCAGAGAATTTGAGACAAGAGAAGAGAGTATGAAGAAATATTTGGCTAAGTTCAGAGAACTCGTCAGGGACATAAAGGGCTTGACGGTCCTCCAGATTCATAGAGAAGAGAACGGAAGAGCTGACTATTTAGCAAAGGTAGCTAGCTCAGCTATGGATTGCCGGGAAAGGGTGATCACTCTGCTGAAGGCAGACGCAGAGTTTGGGACAGAGCAGGTGTGCTCGGTGATTGAAGGAAATGACTGGCGCTCCCTCATAAAAGCATATTTAGAGAAGGGAGCCTTGCCAGAAGAAAAGAAAGAATCAGCAAAGGTACGGACCAGGGCTGCCAGATTTTGTTTGGTCAAGGGAGAATTATCTCGACGAGGGTTTGGACAGCCTCTATTAAGATGCCTGAGCAGGGGAGACGGAGCCTTGGTCCTTAGAGAAATCCACGAGGGATGTTTTGGCAACCACATGGGCGTCAGAGCTCTCTCATGTAAGATGTTGCGAGCGGGGTATTTCTGGCCACAATTGCGAAAGGAGGCAGAAGATTTTGTGCATACTTGTGAGAAGTGCCAGAAAAACTCATCGTTGATACACAAGCCCGCGGAAGAGCTCATGACGATGAGCTCTCCTTGTCCGTTTTCCAAGTGGGGAATCGATTTGGTCGGCCCCTTTCCCATGGCCCCCGCCCAAAAGAAGTTTCTGATAGTGGCAATTGATTATTTTAGCAAATGGGTGGAAGCCGAGGCCTTGGAAAAAATTACAGAGGATGCGGTCATGAAGTTCTTGTGGAAAAATGTCGTGTGCATATTTGGCGTCCCCAGAATCCTGGTCTCAGATAATGGCACCCAGTTCATGGGTACCAGAACTTTGCTGCCCGACAGTATGGAGTACTGACCACACCGAGGACAGGCCCTGAAGCAAAGGACGGGAACTAGAGCTTGGTGTGCGAGGATGAAAATTGACAAGCACCTCACATCTGCCTACCATCCCCAGGCTAACAGTCAAGTAGAGGTCACCAATCGCATATTGGTGCACGGGATCAAGACACATCTGGAGAGAGCTGGAGGCAGATGGGTGGATGAGCTGAATTCAATTTGATGGGCATACAGAACTAATCCCAAGGAAATCACAGGGGAAACGCCTTTCAGCCTAGTTTATGGTATGGATGCTGTGGTGCCTGCCGAGATTAGCATGGAGACTCATCGAGTTAAGAATTTTGTCGAAGAATAGAACGAGCTATTAATTCAAGATGCTTTGGACTTGATAGAGGAGAAAAGAGAAAGAGTTGTTGTCAGAATGGCACACATCAAAGGGCGAATCAAAGCAGCTTACGATAAATCTGTAGTCAAAAGGCAGTTCTAGGTGGGAGATCTGGTTCTTATAAGAGCTGATTTGGGAAAGGCAAAAGGAAAATTAGACGCCGCGTGGCAAGGACCGCTCCGAGTCATCCAAATCTTAATGGGAGGTGCTTATAAATTGGAAAAGATGGATGGGACCGAGATCCCCCGTGTTTGGAATATTGTTAATTTACAAAAACTTTATGCATAGTTGTAATTTCTTGATGTTTATTTGCCTTATTCAGTAAAATTGCAGGTTTATTCTCGTTCACTAGTTTAAGTACGTGCTCATTATTAAGTGATTGAAGAATTCTTAGCACTCTAAGAAATCTTCTCCGCAATAATACAGAGTCGATTGTAGAGTGGTAAGTTTTCCCGAGTCGTGTCTCTCGAGGATAGATATAATCGGCTGTCGGTGTTTTAGTTAATCTCTTGTTAATCTAAATTACACTAATCTACACTAGGAAAATATCAAGTCATTGGTTTGGTTTGTGTTTTATGCTAAAGCTTGAATTTAAAAGGAGACTTTAATTAAAAGGGATTTAAATGAAATGAGGGTTTAGGGTGTTTGGTTCGTCTCCACGATTAATCGGTTTTCGCCGAGCACTTAATCCACAATTCGGGGTTGTCAATCCCAAATGTCGATCAAGTATTGAGGTCGTCAATCCCAATTCTCGACTAGCACCGATTAATGGTTCTAAACGAACCTAAACCCTAAACCCGTAATTACTAAACTAATTGCATCAATACAAATTAAAGCTTGCTTGAGAGTAGTTAATTAATGACATGAAGGCTTGCACATTGTAGAGGAAATTGGAGGGAATTCAAAAGCTTTGAAATTGAAAGTCGACAAAAGCATTAAATTGGAGGAAAGTCAAATTATCAAAGAGGAAAACTTCATACATCTTTCAAGAGCCCAAGAGTTTGTTTATACTGAAGAGGTAGAAAGCTTCAAACCAACATCCATGGAGTTTTGAAAGAAAAACAAAGGCAAGAGGAATTAAATTGCAAGAACAACAAGACAAACCAAATCTAACAAAATACCCTAAGCAAATTCAACTAACGAACACAACACAACAACATGAACAATAAATCAATAACTAAGCATAAAAGTAAAGGGAAAGAACACTACCAAATTGCATTGAACACCAAGCTCCAAATCTTCAAATTACAAGCTCCACAAATGAAGGAGGTGTCTCTCACTCCAACACTTGATTAGGAACAACTAACTAACTAAGCTAAACTAGATTAACTACTAAGCTAGCTAAAACTACACAAAACTAGGGTTTATCATTGCAAGGAAATGTAAAGGCTTGAAGGAAATGGAGCAAGCCCCAAATTCCAACAAGGAAGGGTTTTTTTTGGATAAGGCTGAGAGATGGTCCTATATATAAAAAAACACAGGGGCAAAAATGTCAAAAAGTGATAAAATCCCGAGCTGGACTGCGTCTCAGTCGATCGACTGAGGAGCAGTCTATCGACTAGGGGGTCATTCGATCGACTGCTTTTGAGAATTGGCCAACCTTACTGCCCGTCAGTCGATTTCGTCGAACCAGTCGACCTGTCAGTCGATCGATTGGTGGTCAATCGATCGACTGGCTCGGCTGCTCCGGCTCGGTTTTCTCATTTCGCTCTAATCATCCGCCAGTTGTCGCTCCTCGTTCACGCTGTGTTTTCTTGCTTTGCCCGTTCCAATCCGAGTCGAGTGGGATGCTTCGAGCTTGCGCGGGACCCGCTTGGTCATCCTACGGCCAAAAATATGAAAAAGGGTAAAAAAGTACGAAAAATAACTAAAAACTGCACAAAATCTATAAAAACCTAAAACTAACAAAATAGGCCAAAACGACTCTTAATACCCATAAAAGCAAGCAAAACACACGCGAATGCGACACAAAAAGGTAACAAAAATGCGTACAAAAAAGTACAAATCATTAAGCCAGGATTGGCTAAGGGCGGATGCCCTCGATTTTACCTGACCTGATTATTAGTTTAATCCAGGATTGGCTAAGGGCGGATGCCCTCGATTTTGCCTGACCTGATCGTCAGTTTAAGCCAGGTTTGGCTAAGAGAGGATGCCCTCAATTTTGCCTGACCTGATCGTCATTTTAAGCCAGGATTGGCTAAGGGCGGATGCCCTAAATTTTGCCTGACCTGATCGTCAGTTTACGCCAGGATTGGCTAAGAGCGGATGCCCTCGATTTTTCCTGACCTGATCGTCAGTTTAAGCCAGGATTGGCTAAGGGCGGATGCCCTCGGTTTTGCCTGACCTGATCATCAGTTTAAGCCAAGATTGGCTAAGAGCGGATGCCCTCGATTTTGCCTGACCTGATCGTCAGTTTAAGCAAGAATTGGTTAAGGGCGGATGCCCTCGATTTTGCCTGACCTGATCGTCAGTTTAAGCCAGGATTGGCTAAGGGCGAATGCCCTCGATTTTGCCTGACCTGATCGTCAGTTTAAGCCAGGATTGGCTAAGGGCGGATGCCCTCGATTTTGCCTGACCTGATTGTCAGTATAAGACAGGATTGGCTAAGGGCGGATGCCCTCGATTTCCTGACCTGATTGTCAGTTTAAGACAGGATTGGCTAAGGGCGGATGCCCTCGATTTCCTGACCTGATTGTCAGTATAGGCCAGGATTAGCTAAAGGCGGATGCCCCAAACTTCCTGACCTGACTGGCAAGTCACGAAAAGTAGACGCTTGTATTTCCATACCTGGTTGCCAAGAAACACCAGGGTTTACCTAGAACGATCATCCGTTAAATATTCTAACTTGCTTGAACAGGTACGCCGAGACGACCAACGGTAATGCCTGACCTGATTATCAGCCCAAAGCTTGTGAAATGCTTGCCCTGGTTGGTCAACCCCAAGCAAGACCCGGTTAAAATCGGAGTCATTAGAGGGTAAGTCCAAAAACACAATCCGTGAACTTTGAACAGAAAAGATCGACTAAAAGAAAATCTTTCATGTTATCTTCGCAAATATATATTTCATTAGTTCTGGGAAATGCAAAATACAAGTTGCCTACACCCTCTATGAAGGTTGGCAATTTTGATTACGAAAGTGCAGGAAATAAATATAAAAACACAAAAGGTCATGATTGAACAAATCTCCGATCCGAAGCCAGAGCTCGACGAACACGCCAAAGCTCGCGCTCTGTCTCGTGATAGCGCTGACGATATTTATCAGCTCGCTGAGAGAGAGCATGTGCCTTGCCGGCGGCGATAGTCAATCGGCTCACGGACTACGCCAAATCAGCTTTTTCTTCTTGCAGTTGGCGATTCAATTGACGGAGCTCAACCCATTCCCGCTTGTAATGGCGCTTCTTCTGTCTCTTCCTTTCTAGAAGACGATGGAAATAGCTGATTTTTTCTCGGAGCAAGGCCAGTTTATCGGTGAGTTTGAAATTCTCAACAACCAGAGAGATGTTTTTTCTTTTCACGACATCGAGTTCTTGAAGAAGAGGAGAAGACGCCATTGCAGAAAATTGAAGAGAAAATGATGAATATATGTGCATATTTAAAGGAAATAAAAGCATGTGCAAAGGGAATCAAAAAGTACTAGGGTTTTCGGAAAATCAGGAAACCCTAGGAACTCAAGAGTCATTACATGACAAAAGAGCATTTATTACTGTCAAGATTAACAAATTCAGAGATAGTAAAAGGCAGACCAGCCACATAGGCAACAACACAAGTTTGCGCATAAAAGAAAAACAGAGCAGCCTAAGTCTCAGCATCCAGCTCTGCTGCCAGTTGATCCACAGCACCCTCGTTCAAAGCGCCAGGCGAAGCCCCACCTGGTAGCTCACCCAGACCCGCAAAGGTAGGGGAAGGAGAAGAGGCAGGAAGCAGCCGCGGTAAGAGCTAGGTCTGGTTGAGACAGTTGGGGCTCGACGTAATAGAGGGAGGAGAAGACACACTCCGTGAATTCTGGGGCCTCGGCAGTGTGCAGGCTATCTAACTCTGGAACATAGGAGAAAGAGGTTGGCTCAGGACGGCTCTCCAGAGGAAGAGCTCGGTCGAAGGGGACTCTTGGATGGGCCAAGGCCCACTTAGCTTGTTCATCCAGACTGAGATGATAATAAATAACGGCCTCTGGAAAAAGAAGGGTATACAGCTCCTTGGACCCCAGGAAGGCCTCTCGAGTCTTTTCCCTCGCTGCCTGAACCAAGCTTAATCCCTCCTCAGAGTTCAGAAACTCGGCCTTCCATCCTTCCTTGGCCCTCGCCAAGTACTCGTCCGCTAAACTCCTCGCTTCTGCCAGAGCCTCATCCCTCGCCTCTGATCGAGATGCCTCTATCATATTGTCACGAGCTCTCCTTTCCCCCGCCAGCTCTTCCTCCAGCTCTGCCAGCTTCACCCTTTGCTTTTTCAACTCCACACCGCGATCCTTAGCCAGGATATTGACACGCTCATACTTCGCGACCAACTCCTTGTTTTCCTTGATCACATCAAACTAGATCATGGATCTCGTGGCTCGCGTAGCCAATAGAGCTTTCTTAGAAAGAGCCTGATTGCGAGAAAGGGGATCAAAAACTTGAAATATTAAAAGAAAGACAAAGTTAGAAGAAAAGGAAATTTACCCTTGCTTCATCCTGGCACCAAGACTCCAGGAGTTCGCGATCGCTCATTTTTTCCAGTTCAGGCTGGTCTGCTGGCAGCATTTGCCTGCGCATGTATTGGAGGGTTACTTCGCCCGAACAGCCAAGGACTGAATTGATCGGTGGAGGAGCGCTACGCGTAATGGGAGCACTGCGCACAGTAGGGGCGGCGGCTGGAACTACCGGACCACTCCGGGTTATGCGGGGCCATTTGGATAAGGTCATGGCATCTTCTTCAGAACCCGAGGAAGGGCCCCTAGCCATTGTGGAGGTTTGAGGAGGCCTGGACGAGTCAGAACTTGGAGGCTGTGAACCCTGAGTGGGGAGAGCTGAAGAGGAACCTGCTCCACGGGTTGCCAGTTCTGGGGAAACTCCCTTCTTGGCAGACACAAACATCTGGCGTATCATTTTTTCTGAAAAAAGTAAAGATAATAATAAGACTCGTGGAAATTAAGAGGTATAACAATATAAACAGGGAAAAAAGAATTCTACCGATCTCCTTGGTCATAGGACATGTTTCAGATTGTTCATTAAAAAATTTAAAGACGTGAGGAAGGAGGAGATTAGTAACGTGGATAGGATCCTCGTTAAGGGTAGAGATTGTTTTTTGAAAACTGAAAGATCTGTCCACGACAGAGATGGGTGGATAGGAAGGTAGCTTCTTAATGGGTTTGGGATGAAAACCCCAATCTCCATCGCAGTGGACAAAGAAGGAATTCTTCCTCCAGGCCTTATTGGAGGAATGGAGTTTGTAAAAAAAGTGGACGCCAGGCCTGGCGCTGAGGTAGAAGCAGCCTGGGTAAGAACTCTTCGCCTCGAAGAGCTGGAAGAAGGTATGGGCTGTTGGATCTAGACCTGCATAGCGCATGCCCAGATTATAGCACACCATGATCCTAAATGAGTTGGGGGTGAATTGGAAGATGGGGATTTTATAAAGGGCGGCAATCTCCAACATCATCGGATTTACCGGCAGGCGCAAACCTGCCTGAAATTGGTCAACCTAAAAGCTCAACCAACCTGCCGGCGCCTGGCAAGCTAGAATACACACCGGAGGGCTAATAGGGTCAAAAGGCTCAGAAATTTTGTACTTATAACAGACCTCTTCCACCGTCCGGTCACTAAGAATGGAGGGGATTTTAGGATGACCGGGGACAGGTGGAGGATATTCCAAACTGGATGAAGATGAGGGAGTAGTCATCGTTACCTGAGTAGGAGACAGCGAAGAAGAGGAATCCGCCGCCACCTCCTGGCTAGCAGACAGCAAAGAGAATGGAGTGTCCGCCGCTTCTAGAGCGGTGGACACTGAAGATGAAGAAATCGTCGCCGCCGTCAGAGCAACAGGCGGCGGAGGAGAAGAAGCCCTCACCCCAGAGAAATGGGAACAGCCAGAGAAATATCGGAGAGGGGAGCAGATGATGACATTAAAAGAAATTAAAAGAGTAAAAGGTTAAGGAAGTACCTGGTCTATAGGGCTGATCGGAAAAATAGAACGAAAGAATTGAAGTCGGAAGATTCACCGGGAAATATGGGAGAAAAGAGAAGGAAACTTGAGGACTTTTTGTGAAAGTAGGAAATGGAAAGTGAGAGAAAGAAAGAGTAGCGGGAATAAAAGGGGAGTACATCAATTCAAAAAATGAAAATCGAGGAAAAGGGGATTTGATGGGATCCCCACATTTAATGCGGGCAGGCAAATAGTACCCTAGGTGGTGAGCTGGAATGCCAATCGTCCTAGGGTAGGACACGCGCCGCTGACTTATCAGGTACAGTACTTGGGAAGACGTGAGAGTATGGTAACCGTTTGGGAATGTGAGCCGACACCACTAATGCCAATAATTAGGCCTGGTTGTCAGGGGATTTTTTGGGATTCGTACCAGTACGAGAAACAATAAAGGATGAGTGGGACCTAATTTATTTCTAAAAAGCCCTGAGTGTTACAGCTCTACCCCAACTATTTCGGGGGGAGGAGTTGATGAGGCATGAATAAGCCAGACCCGGATTGGGATAGACCTGGATTTAGATAGCTAAAGAAGGGACCTTGGGACAGCTTACGCTTGATAAGGTTGACCTGTTCAGAGTAAGAGTCACCCCAGCCCAAGAGTTATCTTGAGTTTAGTAAAACTGAGCAGCGTTATCTCAGCCCGGGAGTTATCCTGAGCTAATGGAAGACCTCCTGTAAGATAAACCTTGAAAATATAAAGGCAGACTTACCGATAGAAAGGCGACCTGGATTAAGGAAAACTTGGCCTCCTGACCCCTGGCGGGGGGACAAGTGGGACCACTTGTCAGAATATGTTGTTTAAACGGCCCCTGATTCGTGGCCTTTGTTTCCGAGATCCCGGAAAAGGGTCCCCACTGGGAAAGCTATAAATATCTGAGCCCCAAGGCTGAGAGAGGTATGTCATTCTTTGTGCATTCCTTCTTTGCTTGCTAAGAGAAACCTCATACGCTTTACTGACTTAAGCATCGGAGAGGTTTCCACCGGAAAACCACCGGTGGTCCTTTCTAACGTGTTTCTGTGTGCAGATAAAAAGGGTGTTCAAAGGTTCCAGGTGTTGTTCTTGACGTTGGTCATATTTTGGGTCGAAACAACGAATACGAAATAAAAATAAAAATCTAATCTAAACACATAAAAATAATAAATTGATTTAAACGAAGAGCAATAAAAATTAAGAGTTTTGAAAATAATTAAGAAACTTGGGTTCTAGAGCTTCGAATCGTTTCCACGATCTTTTGGGAAAAACCAAATTGATGGTTCACGACGATTCTAGGCTCTAGACCCGTTAGATCTTTCCAAGTAGTTTCATCAATCTCAACATAATAATCTCAACACAATCATCAATCCAAAATCACCAAGATCATACAATTCATAACACATGGGGGGATTTGTTTTGTTGAATATTAATTATTAAATTAGCAAGCATGAATTTAAAAGCATGAGAATTAATTAAACTAAATTAAACGAAAAGAAAACTTACTAATTAAATTGATGAATTTGCAGCTTCTTGGTTGTAGAAAATTTGAATCTAAATTATCTAAAGCTAATCTAAATTTAATCTAAAGCTAGAAATCTAAATCTAAGAAATTTGAAGAGAAACTACGAACAACTCGGCACTCGTTGGGGTTGTCAATCCCTAAGAGGCCTTAAAAACCCTAGGAATAAGTAAAAAGTAGGAAAAGTGACCTAAACTATGCTAAAGTATGCTTGAAATCCGAATTATGGGGGTATTTATAGTTGTGAGATGATTTTTGGCCGAAATCAGGCTTTTATGTCGGTTCTGGGTCTTTTTCACGGCAGTGTCAACGATAAGGTAGCGGTAGTAACCGTTATAGAAAGCTACCATCAGTGCCTCTGTCCTTCAAGGATACTATAACAGTTACATCAGAATAACCGTTATAGAAAGTCTGTCAGCTTCAAATTCTTGCTACTTCTTCACCGGAAAGCTCGATCTTTGACTCTCGATCATCATACTTCATCTTTTACGTGATGAACTCTTCCGGGTACTTAGCTATAAAGTGAAAAACCAAAAATAATCATTTATTTGCATCAATCTAGATCAAAAAACGGTAAAATAAGTTGGAGATACAAATATACGAAATTAAGCTTAAACTACCCAACTTATACCGAAAACATTAATAAAAATGAACTAAAATACTAAGAAAAATCAGTACAAATATGCGTTAATCAGCTGCTTAGGCCTGGATTTAGATTTCCACCGCACCCATTTTACATCGACACAGCTCGTGTCTTTAAAATTCCCCTTCTCCAATTGTCCCCCAATTCTATGAAATTTATAGCGGGGTACATTATTTTGTGTAAATACTATAATACTCAGTCTGACCCAGGCTTTTTCCACTTCTGTTTTCAAATAAAATATCAAAAGAATTCATTTTATATTTCTGCCCGCGCCGGCAAATCCCAGTTCTTAGTAAACCCCTTACCCAAGGTACCTGAATGGTGGATAAATTTCTTCTTCATTCACAATATTGAGAGCTGGCCCTTCGTAAGTGAGCTACAATACCACACCCCGAAATAAACTGATCCTCTTAATTCCAAACATTTTCCCATTTTGTACAAAAAAATACTCTGGCAAACTCGCGGAATGGAGTAAATGTCCATTTGACGTGGTGCAACTCACTAGCCAGTCCAAAGTTTTCAAATTCATGGGCATCGACTCTCGTCTTGTCGACCCAGATCTTGCGCTGACCCGATCAGAGTTTGGTAGGTCTCTTGAGTTATGACACTTCACACCACTATCCACAACATCCACAAATTAATGTTAACTTACTACCCCGTTATTGCAGATGCATTCATCAGCACCTGTGTCTCATGGAGCTCCGTTGAGATCACTACACAAACTGATCCACATCCCGCGCTATCACATCAGCACCTCCAGCTCCTATTATCAACGTAGACGAGGTGTTGAATCAAGCATTTGGGGTGAAAGCTGACCCAGAGATTAAGGGCGACTTGGAGGAGGTGCAGCTGGTCAGGAAACCATCAAAAGGGAAACGATCAGTCAGACCACCTGCTATCCAATCTATTAAGAGCCCGAGCTCTCCGTCTGCTCCAAAACGCCGCCGTCTCCATAAAACTCATGGTGCCGCCACTTCCAGCTCTCCGATTCTAGAAAAAGGGTTGGCGCAATGTGATAGCGCGGCAGAGATCAAGGCCCTTCTTGGCGAGCGTATAACTGACCAGGTAACTCATTACTTCAGAAATCCCCCTCTTACCAACATAGCATCCGCAAACACTTATTGTATTTTGTAATACAGCTGGGTCCCTTGCTCTCCACATTATCCGACCAGCTACTGGCTCGATCAGCTGAGAGCAACCTTAAAAAAACATGTGATGAGCTGACAGCCCAATCAGAACAGCAGACCCGACAACTATCTTTGACCCAAGGAGAGCTAGATGGGGCTTACCACTTATTGAAGGCTCGTGAGGAGGAGATACACCTTCTGAAGAGCCAGGTGGCCAGCCTAAAGGATGAAACAGCTCGTCTGGCAAAGGAAGTCAAGGATCAACTGGAAAAAGCTCACTAGGTCGATGAACAAACACAAGTTTAGAAGCTCGAGGAGGTTGTGTAAGTCACAGAGGAGAAAAATTGGGTGGCTCACGAGCGAGGTATAACTGAAGGTCGGCGAATTTTCTTGATAAGCGAGGCGGGCCGGAAATACATGGATGCCTATCGAGAGGAGCTGTTGAAGGCTTACAAGAAATCCTCCATCTACTTTGGCAAGATGGCAGCAGGCAGCCGAGAGTGGGTATACAAAGTTGTTCAAGGACCAGCTCGCAGCCATGGATGTCGCATATACCCCCAAGGTGCCCGCTATCATCGACATGCTTCCCCCATTCAGCGTATGGAAGGGCGACATGAAGCAGCCAAAAGATGTTAAGTGGTGGCTGTCATGTCAAAGCCGAGATGTGTTATCCGCCCAGTTGGTTGCCGAGCTAGACGCCCCTCTGGAAGATTTCGTACCTGCATCTGGGCCAAGCACGACCTAATAGCCCTTTGTAATTCGAAAACCTGTAACTTGTTCGTACAATTTGTGAACAATGCCGCATAATTTTATGAACACTTTTCTCCTTATGCTTATTATATGTCTAAACCTATAGCTCAAACCATCATAAGTGAAACCATAAAGTAATATAGGTCACATTGAACACATGAGTCAAATACTCATAACCAAGACCCTCCAAATTATCAAGTAAATCCATGAGTGATTCGGCAGATTTGGATTCACAACCATACCATCAAAACACGAGCTAAAGCAATCAAAAGGAGCTGAAACGAACTCGCACATATAGGTCGAATATGTTAGCTTGCATAATTGAAAACAAAAACATTCAATCCATAACACAAAAACACCATAATCCAAGAAGTATATGTAAGTCAAACATACCCTTCCCGGAAGCGACCTCAAATATGTAAATCAAACATACGTAAAGTCACATCACCCAACAGTTCGTATAAGACCATGAAAACATATGAAATGTTCGCCAAGCTTTATTAAATATTGCAAAAAGCTATCCGCCCCGAAGGGTACAACGTAAAACCATTATCCGCCCCGAAGGGTAAAGCACAAAACAGCCAGCCTTGAAGGGTTAAAAGTAGAACAGCCCACCCAAATGGTTAATGAAACAACATCCGCCCCGAAGGGTTAAAAGTAAAAGAACCCGCCCCGAAGGGTTAATAAAACAACATCCGTCCCGAAGGGTTAAAAGTAAAACAGCCCGCCATCTAGGCATAATACCTCGTTAGATGACAAACATTCCAGCTCCTAGGTAGATCTTTCCCCTCGGCATTCTCGAGTATGTATGCTCCTCCACGCAGCACTTTGATCACTTTGAACGACCCCACCCAATTCGGATCAAGCTTCCTAGTTTTACGCAATGCACCAGCCTGCCTCCATACTAAATTGCCAACCTGAAAGCAGCGATGTTTAACTCGCTTATTAAAAGCAACATGTATCCTTTATTTGTAATGTTCTACCCGGGCCGCAGCCTTCCATCGTATTTCATCAATCGTTTCAATTGCTCCTCTTGCTAGCCTTTCGTTTTCTTCCGAATCCCCTGTAGAAGTTCGGGGAGTTGTTCGGTAAGCCCACAAGACCGGCGCGAGCTCTTCTTCCCAAAGCCCACCTGCTTTTTCCAACCATAGCTTAATACCCTGCACAATAATACGGTTAGTAACCTCAACCTGCCCATTAGTTTGGGGGTGCACCACAGAAGTAAATCGTTGCTTCATCCCTATCTCTTTGCACCAATCCTGGATTTTCTGCCCGTTGAATTGGGTTCCATTATCCGATACCAACACTCATGGGACACCAAACCTGCAAAAAAATTTATTAAAAATAAAGTCCATTATGTCATGCTCGCTTATGCCCGTGACTGCTTCAGCTTCAACCCATTTTGTAAAATAATCGACCGCCACCACCAGGTGTTGTTTATTGCCCGGTGTTTTTGGAAAAGGTCCCACAATATCGATTCCCCACTGTGCAAAGGGACATGGCGAGCTCATAACCATCATATCCTCAACTGGTATATGTGTAACCGGAGCGTGCATCTGTCACTTTTTACAAGTCCTGACCAGGTCGCGAGTCATACCTTTCATACCTGGCCAAAAGAAACCAGCCCGCAATGTTAACCCCACCAGCGCTCTGCTTTTCGCATGATCCCCATAGTACCCTTCATGTATCTCCTTTAACACTTCTAATCCTTGTTCCTTGGCCAAGCATTTCAAAAAAGGTCTCAAACGAGCTGCTGTTTTAGTTTCCTTTGTTGACAACCGTTCTGCGCCTTCTTTTGTCTTAACGAGAATATCCCAGATAGGCGCACGCCAATCATCTTTAATTTCGAGCTCCATTATCTCCTTCCCTTTTTCCACACTACTATGGCTTAACTCCATTAGCTTAATTTTCTGAGTATCGCAAGTCCCTAACGCACCTGCTATCCGGGCGAGCTGATCCGCCTGAGTATTTTCAGCCCGCGGTAAATGTTCTAGTTTAAACTCCTCAAAACGCCCAGCCTCTTCCCGCAATTTCCTTAAGTATTCCGCCATGCGCTCTTCTTTTGCCTCAAAAGACCCGTCAAACTGACGAGCTACCAATTGAGAATCCGTGTATGCCCATAGCTTCCTTGCTTCCAGATCGCTCGCCATTTTCACACCTTGTAATAACGTTTCATACTCAACTTCATTGTTAGACACCCTGTATCCCAACTTTATTGCAAATTCCATATTTTCCCCTTCCGGGCTGGTTAACACAATCCCCAACCCTGCTCCTGACACCATAGTCGACTCATAAGTATGCAATACCCACGCCTTTGTCTCGTCCCCTGACTCAGATGGACTCCTGCAGAAAACCCGCCAAAACTTGTACTTTGATGGCTGCCCTAAGTTCGTATACTAAATCATATTCACTCAGCACCACAGCCCACTTCACCAGCCTTCCGGATACATTTGGATTACTCAGGACCTTCTTGAGAGCTAGTTTATTATGTATCTTCACCTTGTGGCTTAAAAAGTACAGCCGCAATTTCATTGTTGTACAGATTAGCACAAAACCTTTTCAACTCAGCACCTCGCAACATTATGCTAATATAATAAATAGGTTTCTTGGTACCCACATCCTCTCCGATGAGCACCGAACTCACTGCGACTTCTCTGACCGATATATACAAGATCAGGCCTTCCTCCGGCATTGGCTTAGTCAACGGTGGTATCTCGACTAAGTATTCTTTCAGCTCATCAAATACATCTGCCGCTTCATTGGTCCATTAGAATTTAGACCATTTTTTGAGTGCTCTGAAGAAGGGGACACCCTTTTCTACCGACCTGGAAATGAAACGATTGAGACCTGCAATTCGACCTGTGAGCACCTGTACGTCGCGTACCGTTCGAGGATGTGGCATCTCCAAAACAGCCCGCACCTTCTCCGGGTTAACCTCAATACCTCTCTCCGTCACCATATATCCCAAGAATTTCCCAGATCGCACACCGAACGCACACTTCTTTGGATTGAGCTTCATCCCATACTGCCTTAGTATAAGAAATGTTTTCCTCATGTCCTCCACATGGAATTCTGCTTTCTTGCTCTTCACCATCATATCATCGACGTACACCTCCATAGTGGGTCCCAACAAGTCTTTGAACATTCTGTCCACCAATCTCTGATAGGTCGCCCCTGCATTTTTCAAACCAAAGGGAATGGACACAAAACAGTATGTTCCCGTTGAAGTAACAAAGCTCACCTTAGGTTGATCCTCCTTTGCAAGATGTATTTGGCGATACCCTTGTGAAGCATCCATCATACTCAATATCTCGCACCCTGAGGTCGAATCCACTAACTGATCAATTCGCGGCAGAGGATAATGATTCTTTGGACAGGCTTTATTCAAGTCGCGGAAATCTACACACATCCTCCATTTCTATCCTGGCTTCGGCAGCATCACAACGTTAGATAGGTATTCTGCAAATTGAATTTCCCAAATGTGGCCCGCTTTCAATAATTTATGCACCTCCTCCTCAATTATCTTGTCCAGTTCAGGTCCGAAATGCCTTCTTCTGTTTAACCGACCTCGCCTCCGGATCTGCATTCAGATGATGTTGCGTGACCTCAGGTGATACTCCTGTCAGTTCTCCATCCCCAAAAGCAAAAACGTCCTGAGATTCCCTCAATAATCTTATTAAATTCTCTCTCAATATTTCTATCATCAGGGTTTCAATTTTTCTAGTGTATTCTGGGCGACCTTCTAACAAAATTTCCATCAACTCCTCATGTGGTCGAACAGAGTTCTCTTGCTCTTTCACCTTTTTCGCACTAAGTATGCCCTCTGGTACCTCTTCGTCTCTCTCTTGCTTGTTCTTGATTAACCCCTTTCTGACCGTCATTTGATAACACGACCTTGCGACCTGCTGTTTGGAAATAACTTCCCCCACTTTATCTCCCACTGGATATTTGATACTCATGTGGTACGTTAATGTTACTGACTGGAAAGCATTGAGGGCAGGTCGGCCTAATATCGCGTTTGATCGAAGAATTCTTAGCACTCTAAGAAATCTTCTCCGCAATAGTACGGAGTCGATTGTAGAGCGGTAAGCTTTCCCGAGTCGTAGATAGATATAATCGGCGGTTGGTGGTTAGTTATTCTCTTGTTAATCTAAATTACATTAATCTACTCCTAAGAAAGCAATAGTCATTGGTTTGGTTTGAGTTTTATGCTAAAAATTGAATTTAAAATGAAACTCTAATTAGAAAGGATTTAAATGAAATGAGGGTTTAGGGTATTCGGTTCGTCTCCACGATTAATCGGTATTCGTCGAGCACTTAATCCACGATTCGGGGTTGTCAATCCCAAATGCCGATCAAGTATTGAGGTCATCAATCCCAATTCTCGACAAGCTTCGATTAATGGTTCTAAACAAACCTAAACCCTAAACCCGTAATTACTAAACTAATTGCATCAATTTAAGCTCACAATTAAAAGAGAATTCATGGAGGGAAAATTCAAGCATTTGAAATTGAAATAGTCAAAGAGCATTAAATTGAACAAGACAAATTGCCAAAGAGGAAAAACTCATACATCTTTCAAGAGCTAAAAGTTTGTCTAACTAAAAGAGGTAAAAAGCTTGAAAATGAAAGCATCCATGGAGTTTTGCAAGAACAAGACCAAACTAAAATCTAGAAAATGAGAAATTGAAGAACAAGGCAAGAACAACAACACAAACTAAATCTAAAAACCAACACAACATCAATAACAACKATCAACAATAACAACKCAAGAAGATAAGAGGAAGGAAACTACCAATTGCATTGAACTCAAAAGCTTCAAATCTTCAAACAACAAGAACAACAATTGAAGGAGGTGTCACCCTCTCCCTCACTTGCCAAGAACAACTAAACCTAACTAACTAACTACTTTAGTTAAACTAAACTACACTAAACTAGGGATTTAATGAACTAGGGTTTAAATTGCATGGAAGAGTAAAGGCTTGGAGGAAATGGAGCAAGTCCCAAATTCCACCAAGGAAGGGGATGGATAAGGTTGGAGAAGGCTGGGCTTATTTATACAAAAAAGCAGGGGCAAAATCGTCAAAACAGGATAAAATCCCGAGCTGGACTGTGTCTCAGTCGATCGACTGAGGAGCAGTCGATCGACTTGCAGTCGATCGACTAGGTGTCAGTCGATCGACTGCTTTTAAAAATTCTCCAAACATTCTTCCCGCCAGTTGATTTCAACCCCTCAGTCGACTGACCAGTCAATCGACTACAACTCAGTCAATCGACTGGAGTGCAGTCGATCGACTGACCGGCAGCTCCGACTCGTTTTCTCATTCCGCTCTAATCGTCCACCGGTTGTCGCTCCTTGTTCACGCTGTATTTTCTTGCTTTGCCCATTCCAATCCGATTCGAGTGGGATGCTCCGAGCGTGCGCGGGACCGCTTTGGTCATCCTACGGTCGTAAATACAAAAATGAGTAAAAATGTACGAAAAATGACTAAAAAACCGCACAAAGGCTACAAAAACCTAAAACTAACAAAATAGGCCAAAACGACTCTTAATACCTATAAAAGCAAGCAAAACACACGCGAATGCGACACAAAAAGGTAACAAAAATGTGTACAAAAAAGTACAAATCAGCGTTATACGCCGACTTCCCTCGTATTATCAAAAACTTCAAATGCCTCTTTGCTTGCAACTCATCTTTCCCTAACACCACTGCCAATGTTAGCTCTCCCTCCGTAATCACCTGCGCCCCATTAAACAGGTATATGGGCGTATTCACAGGTCACACTCTCGTCTCCAGTTTCATTTGTTCAAGGCAATCTGTATATATTATATTGACTGAGCTCCCATTATCTACGAAAATCCTCCCGACCTCATACCCTGCTATATCAGCTTCAATCACTAACGCATCATTGTGGTCTTCCTGCAGCCCGTGTCGTTCATTGGGACCAAAAGAGATGATTGGTCCTGATATCTGTGGGCGTCGACTCACATTAGCGACCTCCCACATTCTCGGGCGAGCTAATTTAACATGCTTCTTACGTGCACTGTTGGTATCACCATCCGTAGGTCCGCCTGAAATCATGCTTATTCTTCCCTTGTTCCTTCTTGTACCATTATGTCCCTGATTTCCTTGCTGCGGCTGTCTCTTGACCTGATCCTGAGGTGGATCTCTTGGCGGTGGCGGGGGCATTGGTTGCCTTGGTTCCCTTGGCTCTCTATTTTTGTAAATAACTTCCTTCAAATGCCCATCTTTTATGAGCCTCTCGAAATATTCTTTAAGATGTCTGCACCTCTCCGTGGAATGACCATAATTATTGTGAAACATACAAAAGAAATCAAATTTGGGATTAGTAGGGAGATACGTGCGACTTTCCGACTATTTCATATCATTAGGTATCAGGCGCTCCATGATAGTAAACACCTTAGCCCGCGGATAGATCAGCGGTGTAATATCCTCATTCCTCCTCTAATTTCGCATATCCACCTCAGGTTTTTCCCTCGCCGCAGAACTCGGGGTTAGGAGCCCGCGCACTACCCTTCTGGGCTCTCTTCTACCTTCCCTTCTTGAGATACTGCCTCCAGTCTCTGCGACCTCCCCACCAAATCGCACACGATGTTCCTCCATAGCTTCTTCTACCTGTATATATTTGTTGCATCTTTCCAAGACCTCTTCGTAAGTTCGCGCCACTTTTTTAACCAAAGACTTGTGTAAGTCTTCCCTCCTCGATCCTTGATGTAAAGCCCCTGCTTTCATTTCGTCCATAGCGGTGGGTACCTCCAGCGTGGCCTTGGTGAATCTGTTGACATATTGCTTCAAGGTTTCATCAGGTCGCTGCACCATAGTAAAGAGTGATTGTGCAGTCTTCGCATTCTGCCTCACGCTAGAAAATTATTTCATAAAAGCTGCTCGTAGCACCTGAAAGCTGGTAATTTTTCCTTTCGCCAATTGATAGAACCGGCTTTGGGAGATTCCTCTTAAAGTAGACACAAAAGCTCGGCATGCCACGACATTCGTATATCCATGTAACATCCTGTCATTCTCAAAGAGTTACAGATGCTCTACTGGATCCGTCACTCCGCGATATTGGAACTCCAGCGTCTTATACCCCTTGGGCATCACAGCTCGTAATATATCATCTGAAAGGGGGTGCCCTTTATCTTCGTCAATCTTTTCTCCTTCCATCCGCCTTTGCAAGGCTAACAAGGCCTCCTGCAAATCTCGAAATGCCTTATTCAGTGGTCCGACCTCATTCTCCCAGTTCTCCTCGTGGTATTTGCTTCGACTCTTATGTGACTTATCCTGGTATTAACCATCCGTGCTTGAGGTTTGCGTTACACTTTCACTGGTATGCTTACTATGCCGAACTCGATGTTTATAATGCTTTTGACCAATTTTCAACTTCTTTGATTTTTTGTACTTATACCTGTGTGATTCTGAGGACAAGGCAGGGCTGAAAGAATCTCCTTGTTTTCTCTTACCCCCACTTTTCCTTCCGCGAGACGATCTCCAAGACAGAGACCTTCCGCTTTGTTTTGTGTTTTTTGTTACCGAATCTTCTCCCTGTTTACCATTTGACTTGTCAGCCTTCTCCTTCGGAGTAACCAGCTCGCCTGCTAGGTGCTTGTTCAGTTCTTCCTGTTTTTTTGGGGGTAAAAAATCCATAAGCCCTTCCAAGAACCCCTTATTGATTTGATAGGGCTTATCTTCAGCTAGATCTTTCCTCTCCTTCGTCCCTATGTGAACCGTCTTTTGCGTAATAACCTCCGGCGTGTATGCTTGTAGATCTCCTTCAAGTTCCTTTCCGTTTTGTTGTTTTGGCGAGGGGAGCGGTGTGCCACCCAGATTCTGGATCACTGGCTCTCCATGGGAAGGTGTCAGTCCATCTTTTGTTTGATCTCCTTTATTGATTTCCGCCATCTTGTTCTTCTTCATCAGTTTGCTCGATCCGTAACCAAAATCCAAGGTCTTAGGTTGTATGTTTCTATCTTTCATACTGCGTTTTTGGATTTCTCACGTCTTTTGATCAAGGACTCGATGTCCCTCTTTCCCACAGACGGCGCCACTTGATAAAACTAAAAAGATTGGTTACCAAAAATAAGGGGTACTAACCTCAAATCTGAGATCAACGACCTAGATAGCTTCCAGTTACGTCACAGCGATCTGGTTGATCTCCAAAAAGCCTCCTGGAGACCTAACCGATCCTGCAAAACAACACCCTCAGCCAAGGTGGTGGACGGCCCCGGCAAAGGTCCTCTGATGCTTAAGTTAGCGAGTGCGAGAGATAATTTCGAGAGCTCAAAGTAGGATTAAATCAACTTAAAATAAAGAGAGGCGTGCACCCCTTTTATATAGACATGAGAAGTGTTCTCCAAGCTAGGGTTACCTTCTCCCACCATAATTCCATAAATACCGTGACCGACTTAGTTTTAGGATTTCTCTTATATGTTAAGTTCCCATAAATAATAAATTACTCATTAAATTACCAGAATAGGCCTGGGCCTGTGATTCTTATAATTCACCGGGACCCCACAATACCATCAATATTGGCCCATTCAGGCCTAATATTTACAAAGCCCATTACCGAGCTACCAGATAACGCCGAACTAATAACATCATAAGAGGTCGCGACCCTATACTTCAGGTCGCTACTCTAAAAACCAGCTCCCTCGCCTCTTAGAATAAATGCTCCTTCCAAGAAATGAGGTCGCTTTCCATAAATACCAACATGAATATTTAGTGTCGTATCAATACCCTAATTAATATTAAAAATAAAAAGATCATTTAAACACACACACACACACACAGAGGATTAGGCTCAAATGAGAACCATGTCCTTGTTTGTGAACCTAAGGTCAATTATGAGCCTTAGATCAAATTAAATGGATCGATGAGATTTTTTGTATATCTCCTTATTTGGTTAAAAGCGTTAGGATTGTATTATAAAAGCATTGTTGGTGTATATAACTGAAATATTAATAAAGCACTATATATATATATATATATATATATATATATATATATATATATATATATATATGAGTCCAATAATATCAAATTTGTCACTTTTTCTCAAAAGTAATTTGACAGCTTTTTTAAATTAAATAATATAAAAATGACAACATAATTCAGTATTTTTTTATTGGGTATCAATCTAATCAAATATTATTATGATTCAATACTTTTTTATTTGAATTGATCTCATAAATAATATTTAATATTAAATTTGATTTAGTTTTTTAATTAATTATGTAGGAGTTTTCTTAACTTAATTAGGATGGATACCCTAATTAATATTAAAAAAATAATAAGATCATTTGAGTGTATATATATATATATATGTGTGTGTGTGTGTGTGTGTGTGTATGTGTGTGTGTGTTATTTTGTTTTTTATTGTGAGTCCAACAATATCAAATTTATCACTTTTTCTCAAAAATAATTTTACCACTTTTTTAGTTAATATATGCAAAATTGCACAAGCAATACAATGTAGTATTTATTTTATTGGCTATCAACATGTTATTTATCAAATATTATTACGATTCAATACTTTTGATTTGAGTTGATTTCTTAAATTAATGTATTTTGTTACTATCTCAGTAATCATGCAAAACAATATAAGTGTGAGACCAGCGTCGAGTGGGATGAGCACTGTGACATCAACTATAATAGATTCATAGAAAGATCAACTAAATATTTATTAGTTGTTGGTGATATTGATCCACAAAGTGGTAGCAAGAGAATTGCAGTAGAAAAGAGATCTGGTAATTTGCAACGTATCAACGAGTTGCATCCTTCGTACATTGCTCTACACTATCCATTACCATTTCCATATGGTGAATACAACCTCAGGGATGACATATCTTTTTCTGAACCTCGAAAACCTAAAGGCAAGGGATGACATATCATTTCCATATGGAGTTATTTCCTCACCGATTGCATGAAAGAGACACGGAGGTACTCACTATCCTATATAGTCGATGACTCACACAATAATTCATAATTGATGCATATACGATTATTGAATCTTCAAAATTGTGGTGCGTCAAAATTCATCAAATAATTATGAAGTGAGATGTACAGTGGGATTGTTGATGTAGTGATTACAAAGTGAAACAGATGGCTCAAGTGTTTGTACTATGTTGTCTTGCCAGTGACATTTACTAGCGGTTCTCCAGAGGGTTGTTTCACATAATTTTTATCTATTAATGAATTATGTAGGTCATTTAAATGTTAATAGTGTAACTAATTTACATCTATCAAATATTTATTTAAATATGTTAATAAATATAACTATAAGTTCACTATAACATTCTATAAGAACAAATGTGGGGATGCAGAGGATAAAAAGATTGATGAGATCAACATGTATTATAATTTTCATTACGTTACTCCATGAGAAGCGGTGTGAAAAATTTTAGTTTATGAAATTCAGTATAAAACTCCACCTATCATGTGTTTGAGTTTTCATCTTCCAGAAGAGCATAATGTACTGTATAATGATAATGATCAGTTGAACACAATGAAACGCAAGTCAAAAACACCATAACATATTTTGGGTTGGTTCGAGGCAAATAAGAAAAATCCGGAAGCACGTAGTTTGCCTTATGTTGAGTTCCCTAAAAACTTTATTTAGTACTCAAAAACAAAAGAATGGGCACCTAGGAAACTAGGTTTGTTTTCATTAGTACGAATTTACTATATTCTGCCAAAATTGATAAAGTCATGGATGCAGTAAATTTAATAAAGGGTGGTGTATTTCTCATCTACACATACATAGGAAGCTTTCTACAACTTTTAAATCTAATAGTGGGACTGTTCTTAATGTAATATCTAACGACATAACTTCTCTTCTTCTTTCGAAATGAAGAACTGGGCATTCCAGATTTAGAGTTACTTTAATATCCACCAAGATTTCGATCATTACTGGAAATCCACTTGCAAAATTAATGGTGGATGCGCATCTCATTATTTGGGTCGAAACTCCAATGATGCATAGCCATTATTTTGAAATTATGGACAAAATATTGAAAGACGTGCAGAGATTGCAAAACAATTCTAATACTCAACTTCTATCTGGTAACAAAATAATAATTCTTGGTGGAGATTTTCATCAAATTTTGACGGTTGTTCCAAAAGGCACTAGAACAGACATAGTTCACACAGTGATCAAATATCATATTTATGGACTCATTACATAGTTTTGAAGTAGATCCGTAATGTGGTGCTTCAAAATCACAATTCAGATCCCAATTGTGTCAATTTAAAGAAACTTGTCAACTCGATAAATATTATAAGAGATGTAATAGTTGGAGTACCAAATGATGGTATTGTTCAAATTTAAATCCAAGTTATATATTATTGAAAGGTGATGATGACCATGTTCCGTCAATTCTGGTGCGCACATATCCACAATTTGGAAAAACTACTGAATGCTTAGCTTATTTAGAGGGTCATGGTATTCTTTCCCCAACACTTGATGTCGTCGATTTGATTAGTAAATATATGATATCATAAAATTATGGAGAATGTAAATTATATCTTATCTCGGATAATGCATACAAGTCCGATTCAAACATTGAGATATTGTAGGACGTTCACTCACTAGAGTGTCTAAATACTATTAAATGTAATGGATTGCCGAACTATGAGCTAAAACTGAAAATAGAATTCCACTCATGTTGTTGAGAAATATCGATCATTTCCTTGTGTTGTGTAATGTTGGTTGTTAATTTGATGATCATACTATATAGGCTAATATCCCAAGGAAGCAATGCAGGTGAATTGTTGTTAATGTTGGAATTCGTAGAAATGAACACCATGCTCGTGCAGCGGAAGTTTTAAAAAAAAAATTAGATCCAACAGATCCATCCTGTGAAAGAATATATTTATACGACAAATAAACGAGATAAAAGCATGAAACCCTTACAGTAAATCCAGGTCCGAGTTCAACACTAAGGTATCCACGCAATTAGTTCTCCGACTGCAAGATCCAATTTCAGTGTATTTCTATCGTGAAAAAGCTAGAAAATCTCACGAAATCTCAAGAATTCCAGATCTCAAAATTAGGATTTATGTTTTCTAAAAACTCTTTGTGTCTCTCTTCTTTTTCATTATTTATAACTTATGACTTTACGTTATATACATAAGAGAACATAATCATAAAAAGGATTGGACTGTCCAAGACATGGGCCCAAAACAATTTTATCCCATGTACCTTTATTAATATAACATAGATAATTAAATCCAAATCCAATTTAATTTAATTAAATAATTTCTATCAAATAGAAATTAATATCATAATTATTAACAATTAAATATTACAATTCTAAATTGAATATTTAATACTTTCTTGATACACTCTTAAATCGGAAAACTAATCGCATATAGTGTGACCCTATAGGCTTTTATATATGACATCAATCCAATAGTGATCCAAACAAAACTCCTAGACGCTTAGTTGGACGAACTCAATATATAAAGAATATTCACTTGAACTCAATGAATTATAACCTTTATACAAAGCTTTGGTGAAATTCCTTTCATTCCGAATCACTCGATTAAGCTTAAGATTTATTCAAGTGTCTATCTCAATGGCTTAATCAATTTATCTCATCTTTATTAGTCGACAACTAGACAATACTTCAATTACTATATTGATCATGTCTCTTGCATTGGCCAATGACTTTAGTCGATCTAATATAGAGATTATGAGTGATCTCTCTCGAAATCCCAATCGAGGAATGAATTCTTTCTTGGCTCAACTACCACCTTCATTTACATCATGATGCACCCAACACAAGCTGTATCTACCCCGAAAGGAGTGCAAGCATTGGTCATGGTCAAAGTACATCACTCAGTAAACAAGGTGCGTATTCACCTCAAGTCAAAGGATTATCACAAGCTTTATACACTGATAAGTTTATAGACATACAATAAATAACTTATCAGTAGGGTTTACCAATACTCTCCAAAGTATCCATGTGTCCATCACGAATAACTATTATTCGCAGTCGTGAGACTTACTGCATTCTCTAAAATGTGATGCAGACCATATGCCGACATATATTATATTATCAATATCCCAATCTTGATAATCATTAGTCGTGGCTATTTTAAGAGTAATGTTTTATCAATGACATCTCACCATATCAATGACAACATTAACTCTACGGGAACATTTATATGAATAATCACAAACAATCAAAATAATAATTCAATAAATGCAATGCCATATATATTACGATATATATAATAATTGTGATCAAGTATAATGTCTTTAAATCTGATTGTCTCTAGGACATTCATACTTTCAGTTAATCCCTAGAATGTTTTCCACACCATCCAATCCGAGGTTGCCCAATGATGATAATTTCCTCTTATTGTGTCATATGCTATGATGATCAACAAAATTCAAGGACAATCTCTCTCTCACGTTGGACTTTTCTTTAAGAACTCAGCTTTCAATCATGGTCAGTTATACGTTGCTATATCAAGGGTGACCAATCATAAGGGTTTTAAAATATTGATCGGCGTTGATGAGAATAAACATAGTAACAAAACTACAAAGGTTGTGTATAAGGGAACTTTTCATAATTTGTAAACTACATTTCGTCTAATAACAATCATTTTATGAATCAGGTTATATCATTTTGAATACTATTCGATCTTTAAATAATATTTAGATGATTTATATATAGGGAGCGGTTATGGTAAATCATGCTAGATTTCAAAAATCCTAAACCCACTTTTCTGAGCATCGAATTAATAAAAAAGATTCAAATATTCACATAACTTCGATTGAATATTTATCAACTTGACTAATACCAATTGCAGGAATTAATTCAGTTGGCAGAATCGTTCTGGCATTCAAAATACTAATTTGATCAAATAAAATAGTTGAAGAAGCGTTGTTTTTTTACCAAAAGACTAGATCACATATTCAATCGAAAAACTAGTATTGAATAATTAAATAACACAGGTGTGTATATATATATATATATATATATATATATATACACCCCAATATATTAATGCACAATCCTCATATCCTATTTATATGTTTCTCACGCTTCATTAGCTTCGTAAAGAATTTTGGTGCTTCGGTGTCATCCGAGCCTATATTTTCCTAATTTGATTTTCCTTTTATTATATTTTATCTAATTTAATATATTCTTATTATTATATTTTTCCTAATTCAATATTTTAATTTTTATTATATGTTACCTAATTCAATATTTTCTTTATCATATTTTGCCTAATTCAATATCTTACTTTTGTTCTCCTAATATAAAAATATAAATAATTCTCATTTAATTAGAAAAAAATCTATATAAGTTGAACTAGTTTTTATTTATAATAAAATTGAAACAATTTTATTTTTAGAATTTTAAATATTCTATTTAAGAAAAATACGAGTCATATAAAATTATTACAAAAGGAAATTAAGAAGAAATATACTTGAATTTTATTATCTAATCCTAATATAATGCATTAAGAATAACATTAAAAATCTATATAAAAAACTATCGTTACGCCAAAAAAAGAAAAAAAATAAAGGGAAACAAAATAAATAATAATAATAATAATAAATATTACACCTAGGAATATAAATATTAAATATATTCTAAATCTTCTTATCTAATCTCAATATAATGCATTGATACACACATTATATATTTACATGAACAAATTAGTTTCTTACACGCGAACAAAAGAAAAAAAAAATAATAATAATATAATATTACATATACTATAAGTTAGATATACGATATTTTTTTAATAGAATTATCGGTGCCTTATAGATTTTAATTTTTTATATCAAATATTCACATGCGAGAAGCTGGTGTTGTATGTTTTACATTTTTTCAACTCAATTGTGTATGGGTTTCCCTGTCAAGTTCAGAGTATATTGCTATACCTTACAACTAATTTCGTGACTCGCAGGTAAAAATACTTGAAAACTCTTTATTGTGGAAACTAGTCTTACTGTAATTAGAGCAGATATTATTCCGATATGTGTGTAAAAATGATTTATTTTGAAAAGTAATCTTTTGTAAATAAAACAAATGATGTATGATTTGTGTGTATCATTTTCGATATTATTCTTTTAATATTTGTAATGAATGTTACTCTTTTTCGAATTCCGCATAATATGCATGTGTGTATGTGTGTGTTGATGTGTGGGATGTTCTTTTGGATTTAGCTTTGGATTGTTATTCAATTAAATTGAATGTACACCCAAATTTTAAAGGGTACAAAAATTTTGTATTGTTTGAATTAGGTTCGATGTGAACCCGAAATTTAAAGGGTATAAGAGAATTATGTTGTTCTATACCTTCTCGTATTCCATTTTAATTGTTTGATTATAAATTGTCTATACCCTAAAATCTTGTAAATTCGTTTGGCGAAGATTTAAGAGTTTTGGATATGGATTTAAAAACTTGTCAATCTTAATTATGAACGGTGGAGATCGTATCTGAATTCCTGTAGAGTTTTGCAAGAGTCTCGTGACTGTCTGTTTCTTGCCTAATTCTTCTATAGTCTTATCCCAAAAGTAATTACCAAAGATCTAGTCGTTGGATCGGGACTATTTTTTGGTGATCACGTTTTTGACTCATGGTGGATGGTTTTGAACGGTGGAGATCAACTTTGGTGTCAGGGATCATTGGTTTTTGACCACGGACAGAAGATAGTTTTTTTAAATTTTTTTTATAGGTTTATTTATTCAAAACCGAATTCCAAAAGCCATCGAAATTTATTTTTGAAATTTATTTTGATGGATGAATATGTTTGATATTTGTACTTACATTATTATATGTCATTCATGAAGCTCACTCTAACATGTCATGCATCATATTTAAATTGTTTAAATAGGTTGATAGATTAAAATTAAAATTTGATATTAGCAAGTATGATGAATAGTATAAGGGTTAATATTATTTTTATAATAACTTTATAAACTTAGATCTATTTATTACCAATATGTTTGATTGTAGAAAAATAAATTATTTGTTCATATGCATCCCAATGAGTTTGATTTTTTTTAAGCCCAATATGCTTTTGGTGAAGCTTCTAGAAGGCCAACTTATTGTAATTTTAGGTAGTTTTAATTTATTTAATTTAAAGAATTAGATGATAAGATAATGAGAGGGAGAAGGATTGTGACAAGAAAATTCTACGGCCTCCACTATTGACAAAAGCACGTGAGATTTTAATGATGCCTCACGATGCTTTGGTATTTTCCCCATACAGATGGTCTTCATTAAAATCAATATCCAAGACTTAATCTGCGAAAGGATAGAAATCTAAGATTTAATTATTAATCCTCCTACCCTAAGACGGAGATTTTGGATTAAGTTTTAAAATTCAAAATAGTGGGTCACACTTATAAGGATACATGTGTATACATGCCAAGTTAAAATGTAATTAATATATAAATGAAAATATGAGATATTTTAAATATTTATTTATTATAAATATTATTTCAATTTAATTATCATCGATTTGACCTACCTTACGACGGCACTTGGATGCGAGATTAAATACCTTGGAATTGCTATTAGATATTAAATGCATCATGCATCATATTTTTGAATTTCTAAATATTTATTATTTATGATGTTGAGTTTGAATTTTGAAAGTCGCTTTGTTTATTATTTTCAACAATCATGTCTGGTTCTATGCTCCTACTAATGAATGAGAAATTGAATGGTGAAAACTTTATTAAGTGAAAAGTATTATGAATATTGCACTCGTGAGTGAAAACTTGAAATTTGTGCTCACTGATGAACACCCTAAGGAGCCTGGTGCCAATACCACTCGAAGTGTTTGAGAGAGCTATGACAAGTGGATCGCTGCCAACAACAAGGCAAGCACCCATTTGTTGGTTGGCATTAATGACATACCTAGATTAAAGTATGAAAATAGTGAGAATGACTCTAAGATTATGAAATCTCTGCAGCACATGTTTGGTCAACAGTTATCATTCGAGGCATGAGACCATTAAGAATGCCAAGATGAGAAAGAGATAATCAGTGGGAGATCATGTTTTGAACATGATCAACAACCTCACTAGGACCAAAAATCATGGTGAAATGATATATGAAGCGACTCAAGTGAGTATGATTTTAATTTCACTCTCACCATAATTTTTGCAGTTCAAGTGTAACTACGTTAGGAATAAGCTTAGTTATGACATGACTCAATTACTCAATGAGTTGCATACATTTAAGGTTATTTCCATTGGGAAAGTCCAATGATGAGGATACGTATGTTATTTAAGATAATCTATCATCATCTAAAGTTTCACAAAGAAATAAAGGCAAGGGCAAGGCAAAACAGTTGAACCAAAAGAAATGGGAGAACCTAAAAGGTAAAAAGAAGATAGGGAAGAATCCCAAAAGGAAGTGTTTCCATTGTGGAGAGGATATTCATTGGAAGAGGAATTGTCCTAAATACCTCAGTGAACTGAAAAGGAAAAGAAAAGGTAAATGTGATTTACAAGTTCTTGAATCTTGTCTAGTAGCTAGTGATTAGGTAGTTGATTCGTGCGCTACTAATCATGTTTGTTCTTCTCTACAACTAATTAGCTCTTATGAAGAGCTTGGCAAAGGATTGTCACGATGAAAGTGGGCAATGGGGCGATAGTTTCGACAATAGTAGTTGGAGGAATTAGATTCAGATTTAATTATAGACAACTTATTTTGAATAATGTTATTATATTCATAGCTTTCATAGGAGTTTAGTTTCCGTTCTAAGTTATAAGAACATATGTTTCCATTTCTTTTAATGATAATGATGCAATTATTATTTTAAAGAGTGGGTGTGATATTTGTTATGCAAATTTGATAAATGTGTTATATCTCTTGAAGCCTAATGATGAACCATTGCTCAATGCCGAAATATTTAGAGTATAAAATCTTAAACCTTAAAAGCAAAAGACTTCTCATCATATTGAAACATATCTTTTGCACCTTAGATTAGGACATATTTCCTTGTATAGGTATAACAAGCTAGTAAAGAAAGGTCCTTTAAGATAGTTAAAAGTTAGCGCTCTTCCTGTTTGTGGATATTGTCTAGAAGGAAAATGGACTAAGTGACAAAGGGCTATAAATCCAAATAATAACTTGGGCTTGTACATAGTGATGTTTGTGGACCGTTCTCCACACCAGATGGAGGGTTCTTTTGAGTATTTCATCACATTTGTTAATGATTGCTTGAGATATGGATATGTTTATCTAATGTGTAGAAAATCCGTGACTTTTTAAAAGTTTAAAGAATTCCATGCACAAGCCGAAAAGAAGATGGGAAAATCTTTGAAATGCCTTCGGTCTGATCCAGGTGGAGAGTACATCGATACTGGATTCAAAGACTACTTTCTAGAGAATGGTATCTTGTACCAACTCACTGCACCTGGCAAACCTCAGCAAATGGTGTTACTGGAAAGAGAAATCAAACACTGCTTGATATGGTTAGGTTAATGATGAGCTACTCATCGCTTTCAAACTTATTCTAGGGATATGCATTGCAAATATCAGCCTATATTTTGAATGTATATGCGTTAATGTCTTTCTAAAAGACTCCCATACAATTATGGAATGGCAAGAAAGTTAGTTAACTCCAATTCCGTATTTGGGGTTGTTCAGTACATGTTGTGAAGGGAGAAACTGAAAAGTTACACCCGAAATTAGAGGTTTGTCTATTCATGGGATATCCTAAGGAAACGAGGGGAGGTTTATTTTATGATCCTAAAGATAATAAAGTGATTGTGTCGACAAACCACTACTACAAAATAGGGATTTAACGTTGGCCGTTTCACATTGGTTATTTAAAACCGATGTAAAATGTTTTTCATGTTGGTTTTTAAATAAACCGATGTGATAAGTAAAATTCCACGTCGGTTCATTTTTAAAACCGACGTGATTTAAAATGTTTTACATTGGTTTCTTATATGAAAAACTTCAAACCTCAAAGTAAGATAATACTTAAGGAGGTACTTTCTGATGAGATTAGACCACAAACCACGAGAATTGATAAGGAAATAACTAGAGTTACCACCAAAAAAGTTCAAAATGTAGAGAAGCCTCGACTTAGTGGGAGGGTACTAAGACTACCAATTCACTACCATCACGAAGAATCAAACGTTTAAGTCTCTGATGGAGTTGAGGCCGACCCTTTATCATTTAAAAATACAATGGGTGATTCTGATAAAGAGAGGTGGCTGGAGTCCATTTACTCCAATTATACCTAGGTTCTTGTAGATCTATCAGTGGACATCAAGCCTATTGGGTACAAATGGATTTACAAGAGAAAGAGAGGTGAGGATAAGAAAGTAGAAACTTTCAAATCTAGGTTAGTGCAAAGGGTTTTACCCAAAAGGAGGGAGTCGGCTATGAAGATACTTTCTCCCTGGTAATCATGTTTAAATCTATACGGATCTTTTCAATTGCTGCTTATATTGATTATGAGATATGAAGATGGATGTTAAGATAGTTTTTCTGAATGGCCATATAGACAAGGAAATTTACATGCAACAACCAGAAGGTTTTGTAGCTCAAGGTCAAGAGCATAAGGTCTGCAAACTTCTTCGGTCCATATATGGACTAAAGTAAGCCTCACGTTCATGGGACCATGCATTTGTTGAAACTATCAAATATTATGGTTTTGACCAACATTTTGATGAGCCTTGTGTTTAAAAACATATCAAAGATGGTAAGGTGGTGTTTTTAGTGCTTTATGTGGATGGCATTTTACTCATTGGGAATGATATGGAGATTTTATGAAATGTAAAGGGTTGGCTAGACAAGCAATTCCAAATGAAAGGCTTGGGAGATTCAAATTATGTTCTTGGAATTTGAATCATTTGAGATCACAAGAATAAATTGCTTGCCTTGTCTCAAACAACTTATATTAATAAGATCATGTTGCGTTATAGAATGCAAGACTCCAAGAAGAGTTACCAACCATTTATAGATGGATCCATCCTCTCTAATGAGTGATCACCCAAAACTCTAGAACAAGAAGAGGATATGAGACAAGTTCCATGTACCGCAGTTATGTCATGTTGTGTATTAGGCTTGACATATATTATGTGATGGGAATAGTTAGTCGTTATCAATCAAATACAGGAAAGTCTCATTGATAGTTGTCAAAAATATTATCAAGTATCTTCTAAGAAGGATACACCGATTCTTATTCTCAACCAGATGTAGATGCTCGAAGGTCGGTATCAGGATCAGTGTATACCTCTAGGGCTAAAGGACATGTCTCACATGCTTTAGGACAAGGGTGATATTGTTATGAATTGTGCCCTTAAAGCATATATAATAATAATTATACTTTATAATTTAATTAAGCAATATTTTAATCAAATTAGTTTATACATTTTATGTGTATGTTTGTCTTTATAACATCATAAGAGAATTATATGTTCATTTGTTGTACATAATTTTAGTATATAAGAAGTTATATATGAGATGATTAGAATTACGGATAATGAACTAAAATTAAGTTCATGATGAATATAATTAAAGTTTAATATCTTTAATTAGACTATCATTAATGCGACCTATGAATATTCCGAATGTGACAGTCTAACCGCATTGTTGATGCGGTGACATTTAGATGAGGACATTTATATATGGTTTGATGATGTAGGACTCGGACCGACTTAATTTGAACTTCATAATAAATTCTGTATCAATATGAAATTTAAATTAAATCACAAGATGGTCATATATGGTTAAATCTTAATTCTGAAGCAATTATAAACTCCCGTTTATTTCGGGAAGATTCTCAATTTGTATGTCATAGTTTATTTGTAAATATTCTCAAAACTTGCATTTTAGAATCTTGTTCGACTTAAATGGTTGTGAATATAATTAGTAGACATGGAATCCATACCTTCCCACACAGAGTAGAAAGAAGATTCCATCATTTGTTTATTCTTAGATCGAGTGGAATGAGCCCTCTAATTTACAATTCGATTATAAATTAACCACTCGCTAGTGAATTGATAGTAGGTGATGAAATAGAACTAACCGGAAAGGTTAACGAAATTTACCTGCATTTTACGAATTGACAATGGAGGATTAATAAGTGGAACAATATTAGAATTAATAATTTGGATATAATAATTAGAGTTTAGTTAATTATTCAATCTATTAGAGTTTATAATTATAGGTCCATGGTCCCCAGTGCGCATTCTAGTTATAGAGTTAGCTAGAAATGTAAATTAGAATTCCTATGAGAAGATGAGGAAAGTTTACCAATCTTCAAGGACTAATTTATAAATATCAAATATATGATATTTAGTTATTTTTTAATTATTTAATTATAAGATAATTATTGGCATGGAAGTTTCCTACTAGGAAAAAGTTTCCTTGTAAATAAAGTTCTCTTAAGGTAATAGATTAAATTAGATTAAGTTTGGAAACTAAGAAAATCTCTTCATGTCTATATCTATATATATATATATATATATATATATATATATATATAAAGAAAGGTCTGGAGAGAGGAAAAAAAGATGAGTATGAAAGAGAAATATGCCACGTAAATGTCATGTAGGATTATTTTCTTTTTTTAGTTATGTAGAAATTTTCTTAACATAATTATGATAGATACCTTATTTAATTTTAATTATGATTTGATTTCTTTTTTTAATTAAAAGGGCAACACTCTTTTTAGGCCGGACTAACGGATCATCCGTTAGGCCAAAATTTCATATCAAAACATTATAGTGCAAAAATCAATACATTATAATAAAAAAACCAATACATCATAGCAAAAGAATATTGCAGTACAAAAACCAATACATCATAACACGGGTCAGAGATTTATGAAAAACTAATATTTTACAGTACAAAAACCAATACATTACAGTACAAAAACTAATACATTATAGTATCGGGTCAGATGACCTAATGGGTCATGACCCGTTAATCTGGCCTAACACAAGTGTTTGCCTAATTAAAAAGACACCTAGGACCAGTTCCTCTTTTAATTATGTAGGAATCTTCTTAACATAATTAGGGTCGATACTCTAATTAAAATTAAAATAATAAGAATTAATATGTATACACATACACACACACACACACACACACACACACACACACACACACACACACACACACACATATATATATATATATATATGTTTTTATTTTGAGTGTTTTTTTAACGATTTTTTGTTATTTTTTCATTTCGAGTACAGCAATATCAAATTTGTCACGTTTTATCAAAAATAATTTGATCACTTTATTTAATTAAATTATACAAAATCCACAATACAATATTTTTTATATTATTTTTATTTGCTATCAACATGTTGTTTATAAAATATTATTAAGATTCAAAACTTTTTTTATTTGAATTGATCTTATAAAATAATGTATTTTGTTATTATCTCAGAAACTGTGTAAACAATACAAGTGCAAACCCAACACTAAGTGGAATGAACACTATGACATCAACTACGATATATTTGGAAAAATATCAACTAATTCAAAAATAAAAAATGGGAAAGCCGCCTCTGAAAGCAAATGTTGCTAAACACAGTAATTTTGAAAGCGTTCAAGTCATACTTAATTTCGATTGAAGTTCAAAATCGGATTTATTCTGTTATGTATACATTTATATTTTACATATTAGTCGCTTCAAAATAATTGTAATATTTATATTTTATTAATACTTATACTATCATTGCCCATTGTGCGGAGAAAAAAATTATCTTCACATGAAATTGTAGACCTACAATCCATGCTAGACAGTGAAAACAATAATAAAAACCATGTAAGAGAGAAAAAAAGTCACATAGGATTAATTTTTCTTTTTTTATTTATATAGAAATTTACTTAATATAATTAGGATAGATACCCTAATTAATATTACAAATAAAAAGATTATATATATATATATACACATACCTACATACATACATACATATATACATACAGATTAGGATCATGTGAGAACCAAATCCCTAGGTGGGAACTTAGGAACCGCTATATTACATATATGTGATGCTAATTTAAATAATGCAAAATGCCTTTTATATTTTCACATTACTATTTTTATGTTCCCTTGATTTTTACTATTATCTTATTAGCGTGTACATGATTCATAAATAGCATCACATCCTATGTAATATAACAGATTTCCAGATTCCAACACAGGGATTGGTTCCCATGTAAACCCACCCCTATATATATATATATATAT
>BMAC01001621.1:67585-95157 GCA_014905375.1 Phtheirospermum japonicum
CTCTATGCCCCTCCGGCCTGCACTTTGGCCCTGCGCAAGCGCCGGCAGGCCGAGTGACCTTTCTATGTTGACCAGCTCCAGGGCGGGTCTGCATCTGCCCGTTAACCCCCATGATGCTGGAAATTGCCCAAATGTACAAAATTCCTATCTTTCAATTTTTCCCCTAACTCTTTTAGGATCATGGTGTGTTATAACCTGGCCATGCGCTACGCCGGCCAGGACCCAACAACCCTGATTTTCTACCAACTTTTCCAGGCGAAGAGCCTTCCCCCTGATTGTTTTTACCTCACCGCCAGGTCTGGGGTCCATTTCATACACAAACTTCCGACTTCCAATAAATCCTGGCGCAAGAAATTCTTTTTTGTTCACTGTGCGGGGGATTGGGGTTTTGACCCCACCCCCATAAACGCCTTGCCCTCTTATCCACCCTTAACAGCGGCGGCCAGACCTTCCCATATTCAGAGAATTGTGGTGACTCTGAATGCGAATCCTGTCAATGTGAACGACCTCCTCACCCCTTCAGTCTTAGAGACTTTTAATGAAACTTGCGAGATAGACCCCCTGCCATCTAAGATTGGTAAAGAAACTTTCCCGCTCTGTCCTTGTTGCATCATGTTTTAATGTTTTATAGGTCTGACTTTCCCGTTCTCCTTTTTCAGAGGAGATGATGCGATTGCTGTTTGAGGCTTCTGATAAGGAAGATACGGCGGCTGATTCAACAGCGCCAGCTTAGGAAGCGGGTGCTTCCGTCATTCCTCGAGCCCAGGGCTCCCTTCCTGCTGCGCCGTCCGTGCGCCCTCGATCCATAAGGCATGTCATTTCCAACTCAAAGGAAGAGGAGGTAACCCTCACGAAAAGGCCCCGATCTGGCCGGGGCCGGGGTATAGTCATCTCATCTAATCCAGCTCCAGCGCCTGTCGCGGCTCCCGTGGTCCCCACCGTGCGCAGTTCTGGCCATCCTCGACGAACTTCAGTTCTGAATTGCTCGGGTGACGTGGCAGTTCGCCATGTAAGCGGCCAATGCACCCCCGAAGACTTGCGCACTCTAGAGCAGATGAGCGACCGGGAGTTACTAGAATCGTGGTGCCAGGATGAAGCCCGGGTAAACTTTATATCACCAGCCTCTCTCCCCTTTTAATTTTTATACCTTTCAAGTCTTTAACAATTTTCTGATTCGTTCCTAGGCTGAAGCGAAGAGGGCACTTCTGGCTATCAGGGCGACCCGGTCCTTAGGCCAGGCCAACCTTGCTAAGGAGGTTGAAGATCTCAAAGAGAAGGTGTTACGCCTCCGGGCTCTGTCTAAGGACAAGATAAAAGAGGTTAAGGAGTTGCAGGAGAAGGTAGGTATGATGGAGAAAGCCCAGAAAAAGATGTTTGAGGCAGCTCGGTCAGAAGCTCGGGATGAAGCTATTGCCGAGACAAGGAGTCTGGCGGATGAAGTCATAGCCAAGGCTAAGGGTGAGTGGAAAGCGGAGTTCCTTAACTCGGAGGAGGGGTTGAGGCTGGTTCAGGTGGCAAGGGATGAGGCCAAGGAGGCCTTTTTGGGATCCAAAGCTCTTTTCTCCCTTCTCTTCCCAGAAGCTGTGGTGTACTACAACTATGGCTTGGATGAGCAGGCCAAGTGGGCCTCGGCCAATCCCGACGACCCCTTTGACCGGAAAATGCCACTGAAAAACCCTCCCGAGCCTACCTCCTTTTCTTATGACCCTGCCAAGGATCGCCTCCACATGATTGGGTCGGCAGAGTTCACTGAGCATGTTCATGCTATTCTCCTTTTTCCTGAACCAGGTCAAACTCAGCCAGACCTGACCCTTTCCTTGGTCCCTCCTACTCCATCTCCCTCCCCAACCTTTGCAGGTCTGGGTGAGCTACCTGGGGGCGCGTCTCTGGGAGGTTTGTCCGAGGGTGCGGTGGACCAACTGTCGACAGAGCTGAGAGCAGACATAGAGGTTGACCCTTAGGGCGTGTAGGTTTTTATATTGTCACAGACCTGTAGGATGCCTGTGTGGCTGGTCTGATTGTATTTTTGCTAAGCGCATGTAATGCCGAACAAGTTAAAAAAAAATTTATGATGAATGCATTTCTTTTTGTCCAGTAGCGACTCTTGAACTTTCTAGGGTTTCCTGAATATCCGGAAACCCTAGTACTTTTTGATTCCTCTCACGTGCCTCCGATTTCAATATATATTCGTATGCATGCTTTATCTTCTTTCATTATCCGTCTGCAAAATGTCTTCATCTCCTCTGATCGAAGAACTTAACACGGTGAAGAGAAAGAACATTTCCCTGGTTGTGGAGAAATTCAAGCTCTCCGACCAGCTGGTCTCACTCAAAGAGAATATCGGTTCTCTTTATCGCCTTTTGGAGAGGAAAAGGCAGAAGAAGCGTCACTACAAAAGGGAATGGGCCGAACTCCAAAAAGTCAACCATCAGCTGCAAGAGGAGAAGGCGGACTTAGTTGACTCGGTGAACCGCTTGACCATCGCTGCTGGTGAAGCTCATGTTCTCGCCGAGCAGTCTGACCAGTATCGCCGCCGTCTGTATGAGACAGAGCGAGAGCTTTGGCGCATTCGTCGAGCCTTAGCCTCCGACCGAAGGTCTTCACCCAGATAGGCATCTGGGTTTTATCTTTATTTATTTCCTGCCATTTTAATGTAATCAAAGTCGCCAACCCTCCGGGGGAAGGTGTGCAACCTATACTTGTTCTTGTTGAATGGTCAGTAATATATATGAGCTTTGTGCCTTTTCACGTGTGTCACAGTTTTACTTGAATAAGTTTTGAATCGGATCTTTTTTGCTTGCTCAAATCGCTCAAACTTGTGTTTTATGTCAGTGCCTTAGTAATTCAGCACTTACCTCATAAGATATTTTATTTTGCTGTGGGGTCTAGCTGACGATCAGGTCAGGTAGACCAGTGCATTCGCCTTTAGCTTTTCTTGACTTGAACTGTCAATCAGGTCGGGAAAATAGCTGACTTGACTTGATCAGTCCTGGCTTTATCGATCAATCAGGTTAGGCGAAATCTAGGACATCCGTCCTTAGCCAATCCTGGCTTTAACCGACAATCAGGTTGGGCAAAATCTAGGACATCTAATCTAGGACATCCGTCCTTAGCCAATCCTGGCTTTAACCGATAATCAGGTCAGGCAAAATCTAGGACATCCATCCTTAGCCGATCCTGGCTTTAACCGAAAATCAGGTCGGGCAAGATCTAGGACATCCGTCCTTAGCCAATCCTGGCTTTAACCGACAATCAGGTCGAGCAAAATCTAGGACATCCGTCCTTAGCCAATCCTGGCTTTAACCGACAATCAGGTCGAGCAAAATCTAGGACATCCGTCCTTAGCCAATCCTGGCTTTAACCGACAATCAGGTCGGGCAAAATCTAGGACATCCATCCTTAGCCAATCCTGGCTTTAACCGACAATCAGGTCGGGCAAAATCTAGGACATCCGTCCTTAGCCAATCCTGGCTTTAACCGACAATCAGGTCGGGCAAAATCTAGGACATCCATCCTTAGCCAATCCTGTCTTAACCGACAATCAGGTCGGGCAAAATTTTAGGACATCCATCCTTATCCAATCCTGGCTTTAAACTGACAATCAGGTCAGGTAAAATTTTAAAGCATCTTCTTAGCCAGGTCTGGCTGAACATGTCGTCTTTGGCCTTCAGGCCAGGATTTTAGGGTTTTCGCAAATCGAGGAAATCACCCATCTGAGCTTTTTGCGCGCCAACTTAATGTAACTTCCCGCCCTTTTCTTTCCTATATATACTGGCACCTATTCCTTCATTTATTGTCCCCTTATAATGTCATCATCCTCGTCTTCCAACCATGTTCCCGCCGAGGAGCATAGCCGACTGCTTCATGAAAGGGATCAGCTTCGGGCAGAAATTTTTCAGTTGCAGGATCGCGTGGAAAAACTGACTGAGAGAAAACTGAAATATCGTCATGAACGGCATCGACTTCAGCGACGCATTCGTGAACTAGAAGAGGAGAATTCCGACTTGTACGTCAATTGGGACATCGCCGTGGACATACAACAGCGATTTCGTGTCCGCCTTCTGGAACATGAGGAAAGGATCCAGGAACTCCGTCGACTTCTTGCCTCCGTACCTCCATCTTAAGGCTTAATTTTTTATCTTGCGATTATCAATGCAATTCTCTTTGAAAATATCGCCTTATATTTCTGTATTCTCTCTTTGTAAGCGTCTTTCCAATTATCAATCTGAAATAAAAGGTAACACTTTCCTAATAATGAATTCCGGGACCCATTCTGGCGTAATGATTTTATCGGTAGTCTGGTCAGAAAAATTATAGGAATCCATTTTCAACAAATGTTAACTCAAGCTGATAGGCAGATCTGCCGATATCATGTGCATCTGCCTTTGGCCAATTCTGCCTTGATGGTAAACACATTAGTAATCTGACGAAGATAATCCTGCAGTTTTCATTTCATATAATAAACAAATGTTAAAGATTACAATTACGTATAAAACTTTCGCAAATTAACAATATTCCAGACACGGGGGACTGCTGTGCCGTCCAGCTCTTCTAGTTTGTAAGCGCCTCCTGGTAAGGTCTGAATGACTCGAAGCGGCCCTTGCCAATATGCCTCCAACTTTCCTTTTGTCTTTCCCAGGTCAGCTCTTCTTAAGACCAGATCTCCTACTCGGAATTYCCTCTTGATCAKGGTTTTGTCATATGCGACTTTTACTCTCCCCTTGATATGCTCCATTCTTACTGCAGCCTGTTCTCTTTTTTCCTCAATCAAATCTAAAGCGTCTTGCCTTAATAGCTCATTCTGCTTTTCATTAAAATTCTGGATCCGGTGTGTTTCTAGGCTGACCTCTGCAGGTACTACAGCGTCCATGCCGTACACAAGGCTAAAGGGGGTTTCACCTGTACTTTCCTTTGGATTTGTGCGATACGCCCAAAGTACTGCACTCAGCTCTTCAACCCATTTGCCTCCAGACCTTTCCAAGCGTGACTTAAGCCCTTGGACGATAATGCGGTTAGTTACCTCGACTTGACCATTCGCTTGCGGATGATATACAGACGTGAAATTTTGTCGGATATTCATCTTGACACACCAGGCTTTTATCTTGGCTCCCATAAATTGGGTTCCATTATCTGATATTAATATCCTTGGAACGCCAAAGCGACAGACCACATTCTTCCAAATGAATCCCATCACTGCCTCCTCCGTTATCCTGGCGAGGGCCTCTGCCTCGACCCATTTACTAAAGTAATCTATGGCCACAATTAAGAGCCTTTTTTAGGCTGGGGCCATCGGGAATGAGCCGACTAGATCAATCCCCCATTTGGCGAAGGGGCATGGGGAACTCATTGCTATTAACTCCTCCGCTGGTTGGTGGATCAATGGGGCCATCTTCTGGCACTTTTCACATTTTCTAACAAAGGTCTCCGCCTCTTTCCTCAGAGAAGGCCAGAAGTAGCCAGCTCTTAATACTTTGCTAGCCAAAGCTCTGGCTCCCATATGATTGCCACAACACCCCTCATGGACTTCTCTAAGGATTTGGGCGCCCTCCTCTGAGCCTAGGCATCGCAATAAAGGTCTTCCAAACCCGCGTTGAAATAGAACCCCTCCGATCAAACAAAAACAGGCGGATCTGATTTTTACTTTAGCTCTTTCTCTTTGATCCTCCGGTAGTTCTTCATGCTGTAAATAAGCTGTAATAGAGGAACTCCAATCATCAACTGCATACACTGCACAGACCTGTTCAGCACCGAACTCCGCCTCTGCCCCGAGTAACGTTATCTTCCCCTTGTCACAACCTGTGGCCGAGCTGGCTAACCTTGCTAAGTAATCAGCTCTGTCATTCTCTTCCCGAGAAATCTGTAGTACTGTACAGCTCTTCATGCCCTTAACCAATTCTCTAAATTTAACCAGATACTTCTGCATATTTTCCTTCCTGGTTTCAAATTCACCACTGATCTGTTTACAAACCAGCTGAGAATCCACCCTGGCACATACCATCTCTGCTCCTAGGTCTTTTGCCATCTTGATTCCATGCAAAAGGGCCTCGTATTCAGCGGCATTATTAGAAAGTGCATGATTCAATCGTACAGCAAACTTGGTCACCACACCAGCTGGATCTATCAAGACGATTCCGGCTCCACAGCCCTGATTACAGACCGAGCCGTCTGTAAAGATGGTCCATTCTTTCAGTGCTCCAGGAGGACCASCCATTTCCTGCATAAAATCAGCTAAGTCCTGGGCTTTTATTGCTGTCCTCACCTCAAATGTAACGTCAAACTCGCTGAGCTCTATTATCCACTTGACTAACCACCCAGATGCCTCGGGTTTGTCCATTATAGCCTTCAATGGGAGGTTAGTTCGAACAATTATTCCATGAGAAAGAAAATACGGCCGTAACTTACGAGCAGTCCCAATCAACGCCAGCATCGCCTTCTCTACCTCGACGTATCTAATCTCTGCTGCGTGCAAGACCTTGCTCCAGAAGTATACCGGTCTCTGTATTTTACCTTCCTCTCTGATTAAAACAGAGCTGACCGCTTGCTCTCCTACAGACAAGTATAGGATCAATGGCTTTCCTTGGACAGGCTTCGTTAGCAGAGTCATATTGGCCAAATGCTCTTTCAACAACTTGAATGCCTCTTCGCACTCATCATTCCATTGGAATTTTACCTTCTTCCTTAGAGCTTGAAAAAATGGCAAGCTTTTCTCGGCAGACCTGGAAACAAATCTACTTAGGGCATTAATTTGCCCAGCTAAGCACTGCATTTCTTTTACGTTCCTAGGCTCTTGCATTTCTATAATTGCTCTGACCTTCTCTGGGTTTGCCTCAATACCCTTCTCTGTGACCATGTAACCCAAAAATTTACCAGCTCTAACCCCGAATGCGCATTTCTTGGGGTTAAGCTTCATCTTGTAACGTCTCAGGGTGGCGAAGGTCTCACGCAGGTCTTCCACATGCGATGCTGCTTTTATGCTTTTAACCAACATGTCATCAATGTAAACTTCCATATTTCGCCCGAGTTGGTTTTTGAACATCTTATCAACCAAGCGCTGATAAGTGGCCCCTGCATTCTTTAAACCAAAAGGCATCACCACATAGAAATACGTTCCCTTCGGGGTAATAAAACTGACCCGCTTCCAATCATCCTTTGCTAATCTAATCTGGTGATACCCCTGGGATGCATCCATCATGCTCAAGAGCTCACATCCGGCGGTAGAATCGACAAGCTGGTCTATTCTAGGCAAGGGGTAATGATCCTTCGGGCAATCACGATTGAGATCTCTAAACTCGATACACATGCGCCAATCATCTTGAGTTTTTGGAACCAAGACAGCGTTGGAAAGCCATTCCGGGAATTGTATTTCCTGGATATGCTTGGCTTTGAGCAATTTTTCTACCTCAGCCTCTATGACGGCCTCCTTCTCCGGCCCGAAATTGCGCTTCTTCTGTTTTACCGGCCTCGCATTCGAGCTGATGTTTAGGTGGTGCTCTGCCACCTCCGGATCAATCCCTATCAAGTCTTGAGGGGACCAGGCAAATACGTCAGAACTGTTTCTCAACAGTGCCACCAGATCTGTCAAAACTTCTGGGCTGAGAGTCGTTCCTACCCGGAGGACCCGACTCCCATCCCCTGGGATTATCTCGACCATCACCAATCCCTCTTCTCTCCTGGACAGATCTGTTTTTGGTGGCCCTATTCTAGCTCTCTTGCTCTGCCTTTCATCCTCAGCATTTCTCTTGATGCATTCAATATATGTTTGCCGCGAAGCATATTGGTCACCTCAGACTTCTCCCGTTCCGTCCTCTGCCGGGAATTTCATTTTCATGTGGAAGACAGATATAACAGCCTGAAACTGGCTCAAGGATGGCCGACCGAGCATCACGTTATAGGAAGATGGGGCATCCACTACCAAGAAACGCACTGCTCTGGTTACCCTATAGGGTTCCTCCCCCAGCGTTACCAAAAGCTTCACTGCGCCCAAGGGTTTCAGGGCACCCCCTGCAAACCCAACCAGCGAAGTTGTCACCTCCTCGAGTTCTACATTCAACTTTAATTGTCGAAAACAGTCATAAAATAATATGTCCGCAGAGCTTCCTGTGTCCACGAAAATTCTCCGCACGTTGTAGTTGGCAATTGTAGTCGTTATGACCAGGGCATCCATGTGCGGGTCTAGAATACCGTCACAGTCCTCTGAGCCAAAGCAAATGTTTGGTGCAGATGCCAATTGTCCAACCTCCCGAGACGTCCTAACTAAATCCCTGGCAGCTCGGACGTAGCTGTGTTGGGCTCTTCTAGAGTGTTCATCCAACTCACCCCCAGTTATCATTTGTATTTCCCCGTGTACAACCTGAGCCTGGTCAGATCTCCTCAGTCCAGTCCGCACCTTGTCTTGGGCACCCACTCGGTCCCCTTGCCTTGCGAGAAAAGGTCATTACTTTTGTTGCCAGATCTGATTTCATCTCTTTTCATGCGGACATACTCTTTCAGGTGTCCAGCCTGGACCATCCTTTCCAATTCGTCCTTCAGATGGGTACATTGATCGGTATCATGCCCGTACTCGTTGTGGAAGCGGAAAAAGCGATCAGACCTTTCCTTCTTAGGCCTCTGTGAGTAGGTTTTTGGCCATTTCAAGTCTGGATGATTTTCTATTGCCTGCAGGATCTCACCCTGCGGGTTTGATAATGGAGTATATTTATCAAAGTGAGGTCTCCCTCCAGACAGGTCTGGCCGCAGCTTTTTAACGGCTCCTCTTTCTTCTCGTTCACTTCTCTCTCTTCTCCTTTCTCCTTCATCCTTAATCCTCAACGCCTCTTCCAAATGAATATATTTCTCAGCCCGTTCCAAGAGCTCGCCAAACTTTAGAGCAGGCTTGACAACAAGCGATTGGAAGAATTCACCTCTTCTCAAGCCCTGCGCCAGAGCATTCACCAACAGCTCCTCCGACGCGGAAGGCACCTCCAGTTTAGCATTAGTGAAACGACTAATGTAAGCTCGCAGACTCTCCCCTTCCTTCTGCTTAAGGCTAAACAATTCCAGAGGCATCTTCTGGTACTTCCTGCAGCTTGTAAACTGGTGCAGAAAAGCCGAACTAAACTCTTCAAAATTACTAATAGAACGATGCGGCAACTGGCTAAACCAGAGCTGTGCTGATTTGGTAGAAGTCATTGGGAAGACCCGGCACATAACGGCGTCTGAAAATTTGTGCAGGGCTGTCACTATCTCGAAGCGACTGAGATGGTCCCACGGGTCCGTGGTTCCATTGTACTCGAAGCCTAGGGAGCGATATGAAGCCGGCACATCATCTCGCATGACTTTCTCAGTAAATGGCGTTCCTCTTCTCACCGGAATCACACCGCCAGTCGCCATTTTCCTCTTAAACTCCCTCACCTCTTTTTGCAAGCTCTGCATCTGTTCCATCAGACCCGGATTGGTCTGGCTTGAGGTTTCACCATCAGAAGTAGAGAAATGCTCATCTCTATCCTGAGGAGGCACCCGCTCCGCCCGCTGGTTGCGCAGCGGCTCAGTATCCGCCCCTGGGACCGTCCGATCCGACCGTTCGCCGGATGGCGGTGTTGACATTTCTGCGAGTTTTTTCTCTACAGCTGTTTCCACTGCTTTGCCGATGAGATCAGACAGTTTTCGGAGAAGGGTATCGTTGAACCATCCTTCCACGGCAGGCGTCGCTTCGCCAGAGGGAGGCGGAACAGTTCCCGGCCTAGCCGCAGTTGACGGCTCTGCCTCCGCAGGTCTCGCCGTTGACGTTTCTGTTGTCTGCGGCATGCCCCACGGCATGGCGGATTTGGGGGTTCCGCCAAGCTCTCCAACCAAATTTCTACGTAACCCGTCGGAAGCCATGGAAAAAAGGAGCTCACTTCTTAGCCCAGATTTTCCCACAGACGACGCCAATTGTTTCAGCCCAAAATATGCCCGACGTAAAAAGCAACGCCTGGCGCCTTGAGCACCCACCTGATCTGCACACAAACACAAGTTGGAAAGGACCACCGGTGGTTTTCCGGTGGAAACCTCTCTGATGCTTAAGTTAGTAAGAGTTTGAGGTGTTTTTCCAGAAAGCAAAGAAGGAGTGCTCAAAAGAATGACATACCTCTCTCAGCCTTGGGGCTGAGATATTTATAGCTTATTCCCGTGGGGACCCTAGCCGGGATCCCAGGAACACGTGCCGCGAATCATGGGCCGTTTGGGAAACAGTTTCTGAACAAGTGGTCCCACTTGTTCCTTCTTAAGTAAGCCGAAGGCCAGATCTGACCAAGCCAGCGAATCTTTCTTAAGTGGGCAGGTCGGCCCCGTCTCCCCATCTGCAATCACTACTGATTTCAGCTCTTTCTCAATTCAGATCTGGCTGAAATATCTAGAAGTCCCCCGGTGGGGACCCCTTTCTGGGATTTCGGGAACATGGCCCATAAATCAAGGATCATCCAGGTAATGAATGGTCCCCCATTTGTCTTTTCCTGTTAACAACCAATCAGGTCTGTCTAAGGCCACCTCTCTTTTAAGAGAGATTTGACCATACTTTTTTACACGCAAGTCAGCCAACTCTCACCACCTCTACTATTAAATGCAGGTCTACCTCATTCCAGGTCTTACCAATACTGCCCTATCAATATCCCACACGTCTTTTCTTTTAAAATTTGAAATTGGACTAAGTGGACTTAGTTGAGTATGAGGTGAGGCCCAAGTACATTCATTTGATTCCTTGGTAATGAATGAAAATAATTATAATCGTCCACCTCGGTAAAAATATTTAAAACAAATCCCTTTTCTTCCTCACACTTATGGAACCTTATAATGTTGGAATGAACATATTTTTTCTATATAAATAGCCTTGCAAATAATCAGAAAATATACAAAACAAGAAACACTTACAATTACTTTATACATTTTCTCTTCCGTTTTGCTATTATTGTTCAGCTTTTTCTTATATTACAAAACAAGAAACACTTACAACTATTTTATACATTTTCTCTTCCGTTTTACTATTGTTGTTCAGTTTTTTCTTATATTTGGATAATCATTTTCATTTGGGTCTCTAATATCACTTGTCGCGAGTATACGCGTCCAGTGAATAATTCTGTTAACTTTGGGAAGTAAACGACATTATTGATTTGTGCCACTGGGTCTAGCCGTAATCACTTTTAAGGCAATAAATTTCTCCACGATGCAACTTTTCTATTCTTGATTTCCCTCTATACATTTAAAAGTGATTAGCTATAACTTCTATCATAAGAGCTTTACCCGATTCGTCAAAATTGAAGCCGCTAGATAGAACAAATTACAAGAGATGGTTTCAAAAACTTCTTGTGTTTTTTGAGAAATTTGAGGTGGACTATATTCTCTTCACCGATGTTTCACATTCAGAAACGAACTCTTCATCCACAATAGTCTCAACCGAATCTATCGACGAGGAGTCCAAGGAAAATTTTGAAAAAGACAACAAAGCCGTTCGGGGTCATTTTTCGAATCACATGACGAACACTTTGTTCGATTTGTTTGTCAACAACAGATTGGCCAAACTCATTTGGGATATTTTGAAGAAGAAATATGGTGCGGATGATGCAGGAAAAAGGAAGTATATGGTGGGAAAATGGTTACAATTCCAAATGGTGGATGACGAGCCAATTATATAACAAGTACACATATATGAAAATTTGACCACTGATGTTCTTAGTGAGGGAATGAAGATGTGTGAAATTCCCCAAGTGAATGTCCTTCTGGAAAATCTCCCACCTTCGTGGAATGACTACCGCAATCATTTGAAGCACAAGAAGAAAGACCTCATTTTGCAGGAGCTTATTAGTCCCATGCGGACAAAGAGGCGTTGCCTCAAAGATAAGTCCATTATTCCTCTTGTCAATTCTTTTCAGGCTAATTTAGTTGAAACAGGTGATTCTTTTGGAAAGAATAAATTTCAGCATAATCCAAAAAAGGGTTCCAAAAGAAGCAAAACTCAATAAATAAAAATGACAAGAAGATTGAAAAAAAACTATGAATTGCTATATTTGTAGTATGCCTGGTCATAGTGCATATCAATGCAATAAACACCAAGGACAAACTCATAATACACATAACAAGCCAAAAGACCAAACTAAAATTCAAGCAAATGTGGTCGAGGCGGATGATATTATTATTGCAGTGGTCGTAGAGGCAAATTCGGTGGAAAACAAAACAGAATGGATTTTAGATATTGGAGCCTCTAGACACTTTTGCTCAAACAAGGAGCTGTTTCACAACTTTGAAGAGGATGGCAGGGCGAGTTCGTGTACATGGGAAATTCAACTGTGCTGGAGTTTTGGCGAAAGGGAAGATTCTTCTTAAATTCATATCTGAAAAACTTTATGTTTAAATAATGCTCTTTATGTGCCTAGCATGCGCAAAAATTTAATTTCTGGTGCTCTCTTAAACAAAGCTGGGTTGAAACTTGTGTTTGAAGCTAATAAATTAGTGTTAACTAAAAAAGGAAAATTTATGGGAAAGGGTTATCTGAATGAGGGTTAGTTTTTATTGAATGTTGATTCAGAGTTCATTAATGAGAATATTTCTACTTTTGCTTATATCGTTGAGTCTTTTGATTTATGGCATAGTAGGCTTGGACATGTGGATGTGGTTTCTATTAAAAGATTAAGAAAAATTGATTTAATTCCTTCAATTATTTTAAATGATTTGAGAAAATGTCCAACTTGCGTAGAAGCAAAATATGCCAAAAAGCCTTTTAAATCAATTGAAAATAGAAAAACGAAATTGTTGGAACTGATTCACACCGACTTAGCAGATTTCAAAAACACTGTCAATAAAGGAGAAAACAAATATTATATTTCTTTTGTTGATGATTTCTAGATTCACTAGAATGTATCTTTTTAAAAAAATGAAGCTGATGAGATATTTTTGAAATATAAAATGGATTTGGAGAAGCAGTTGACAAAAGAAATTAAAAGATTATGATCTGATAGAGGAGGAGAATGCAACAATATTTTTCTTAAAGAATTTTGTGAGCAAAACGGAATAATACATGAATCTAGTGCTCAATATACTCCCGAACAAAATAATATAGCAGAAAGAGAAAATAGCACTCTTAATGCAATGTCGCTTAGTTCTGGTTTGCCTATTAATATGTGGGGTGAGGCTATGCTTTCTTCTTGTCATGTTTAAACTGAGTTCCTCACAAAAAATTAGACAAAACATCTTATGATTTTTGGAAAGGTTTTTTTCCCTAATTTGAAATTTCCAAAAGTGTGGGGGTGTCTAGCTAAAGTGTGTTTACATGATATGCCTATTGTTGGTTCAAAAACTTTTGATACCGTTTTTATTGGTTATGCTCAAAACTCCACTGCATATAGATTTATGTCATTAACTAATTATTCTATTTAAGAATTTTTGTGATGCTAAATTTTTTGAACATATATTTCCTCTTAAATCACTGTCTTTGAAGAAAGTTTATATCTCTACTGTTGGAGTGTCTGTTTCTGTGTCTAGTTCTTCTATGCCTGATTTTGAGTCTGTAGATGAACCTAGAAGGAGTGAAAAGAAGAAGAAACGAAACTAGTTTTGGTCATGATTTTGTTACCGTATTGTTAACTGAAGATCCTGACTACATAGATGAGTCTTTTATGTCAAACTTTTTGATTAGTGAGGATACCAAGTCTTACAGAGAAGCTATAACTTCTGTAGATGTGAGTTTTTCGAAAGACGCCATTCATAGTGAACTTGAATCAATAAGGAGTAATCACATTTGGGAATTAGTTGACTTGCCTAAAGGTTGCAAACTTATAAGAAGTAAATGGTTTTTTAGAATAAAGTTGAGACCTGATGGTATAATTTAAAAGTTCAAAGCTAGATTAATTACTGCTGGCTATTCATAGAAGAAAGATTTATTAGGTTGACACTTATTATCCTGTAGCCAGAATTTCCTTGATTAGAGCTTTAATTGGTTTGTTTGCAATTCATTACTTAATTATTCACCAAATGGATGTGAAAACAACCCTTTTGAATTGTGATTTAGATGAGGAAATTTATATTAAACATCATGAAGGTTGTGTAGTGCAGGGATAGGAAGATAAAGTGTTCAAGTTGAGAAAATCTTTATATGGACTTAAACAGGCACCCATTTAGTGGTATGAAAAACTTGATAGTACTTTAAATAATGATGGTTTTGTGGTGAATGCTTCTGAGTCATGCATATATTCTAAGAATTTTAAATTGGATATTATCATTATTTGTTTATATGTTGATGATATGCTGATCTTTAGAATACTACAGATGTAATTGTGAAAATCAAGAATTTCTTATCTTATAAATTTTATATGAAAGATTTAGGAGAGGCGTATGTAATTCTTGGTGTTAAATTACGAAAATATGAGTAAGGTTTTTCATTATGTCAGTCTCATTATGTTGAAGTTTTTTTGAAGTGTTATAACTATTTTGATGTTGAACCTGTTAGTACTCCTTATAATTATAGAATACACCTTAAAAAGAAAAAAGGAGTTAGCGTGTCTCAGAGTTTAATATGCTAAAATTATAGGGAGTGTGATGTTTTTAAGAATTTATACTCGGTGTGATATTGCCTTTGCTATGAATCGTTTGAGTCGATACACTTATAATCCTAGTAATGAACACTTGACTGCACTTTATCGTTTATTAAAATATTTTAAAGGAACATTTGTTTGGGGTTTGCATTTTTATAGATATCCAGTTGTTTTAGAGGGATATAGTGATGTTAATTGGGTCTCTAATAATGATGTAGTGAGCTCTACGAGTGGATATGTTTTTACATTAGGTGGTGGAGCACTATCTTGGAAGTATGCTAAACAAACATGTATTGCTAGTTCAACTTCAGAATCTGAATTTTTTGCTCTTGAGTTGGTAGGTCATGAAGCAGAATGGTGAAGAAACCTCTTAGTAGACATGCCACTGTGGGTAGAGTCCCTGACTGTATATCTGCATTGTGATTGTCAAGATGCTATTTGAATAGCCAAAAATAGTGTTTTTAAATAGAAGAAAAGACTTATGCGTATCACACGTGGCGTTGTAAAGCAAATGTTGAAAATTGGAGTTATTTGCTTAGTTTATGTGAAGTCTGAAGAAAATCTAGCAGATCCTTTTACAAAAGGTCTAACTAGATGTTGCATCTCAAGGTAATCTAAAGAAATGGTTAAATCATGTGATTGATAGAATTTACAGTGGATACCTCTTAAGGTCAAAAAATTCGTGCTGGTTCTCTTTATGATTATATATTTATATAACTTTCACATGATTTTGTACTAAATGCCATAGCTCTATTTTGGGTGGTCCTACTAAAATGGACTTGATGGTTATACTGTTGTTATAAATTGAGGTTAAGATTTTCTGTTAATGATTTAGATTGATTTGTGCTATAGAGATGCACTTAAATGAATCACCTAAGTGAGTGTAGAGAATTGGCCAACTCATATGAAAGACTATTGAGAAGTCTTTCTAGAGCACTAATTAGTTTCCAAGGTTTTTTTTTCTTGGTTGGCCCATTTATGTTTGTGACTTATCGCGGAGACCTTTGAATTTTAGAATTGGTGCATGTTTTTGGGGTCTCATTTAAATCATTTAAATCCACTAAGTTCAAGATCATTCACTATTGTGGCTTAAAATTGTTGCCCCTACTTCACTATATGTCAATCCAAATCGAAAGATTATTGAATCTTAAGTATTCAATTCTTCTATTGTTCAATATCCTTTCTTTCTACGAGCTTTCAATTTGTGGGGGATTGTTCAAAATGATAAGATTATTCAAAACTATTTGGATTTGTTTTGTTATCTCATATCCCACACATTCTATTCAAGTTTTGAGATTTGATTAAGTGAACTTGGTTGAGTATTAGGCCCAAGTACATTCATTTGATTCCTTGGTAATGAATGAAAATAATTATAACCGTCCAACTTGGTCAAAATATTTAAAACAAACCCCTTTTATTCCTCTCACATTTATGACACCTTATAATTCTAAAACGGTCATATTTTTTCTATATAAATAGCCTCGCAAACACTAAGAATACATACAAAACAAGAAACACTTACAACTTTATACATTTTCTCTTCCATTTTGATATTGTTGTTCAGCTTTTTCTTTTTTTGGGACAATCATTTTCATTTGTGTCTCTAAATTCACTTGACTTGTGTCATTGGGTTTAGCTGTAAACACTTTTAAGTTAGTGTATTTCTCCACAGCGCCACTATTCTATTCTTGACTTCCATCTATTATTTTTTTTTCTTACAACCATATCTCTTATTGGGCCATATTCCTTTTCTAACAGATGTTTGGTAGTAGGAACACGATAGATGTTGGTCGCCCTTTTCCTTTTCGACCTCATCCCCTTTCAGAAACTTCATACACATAATATAAGTAGATATCATAGCCTAAAATTATGTAATGATGGCCGTTCTAAAATTCGTCATAAGACAATTTGAGGTTGACCACTAAATTTTTTACCATGGCCACCTTTTTCCTAGGCAATCACCTAAAGCTACTGGCATTTCACCAATTGGAACAATAATTGCCATGATAAACTCATAAATGGATGTGTTTATTTCTTCTAGCTCCACATCTAACTTCATCATCTTGATTATTCATAAAACAATACATCTATTGAGTTACCCGTGTCTACAAACACCCTATGCACATCATACCCAGCAATCTCTGTTGTTATCACTAGGGCGTCAGTATCCGAGACTTGGATATCCCTCTCATCACTAGGGACGAATTTGATAATAAGATTTCCACTTCTAACTTACATACATTGACACGTGGCTTTCTTGTCTTTATTTCTTGAAGATAGGCTCGAATTGAACCCTCTCAGTGGGCCCTCCATAAATCATCTGTATAAACCTCATCTATGGTGGTGGGGTTGGTCCATTCTTTCGCTCCTCCCTCTCTCGACCTAGGTACTTCTACACCGACCTTAGTAAATCACATCACATTATCTCTTAATGATTCTCCGAGCTTCTATTGCACTTGAAATAGGGACATAAAGTTCTTTTAATGTGACTTGTTACTAGAAAAATGAGCCCTCAATGCTTCACCAAGAGTTTTAAAACTCATGATTCTCCCTGGAGTGATCTGGTGAAACCAATCCTGAGCGGAATCCATTAGAGTTGCCAAGAGTGTCTGACATAGAGTTGCATCTTATATCAGAGAGTACAAGCAGATTGTCAAAGTGTTAAAAATACCTCTCTGGATCTGTTTACTTCTAATCCTTCAACCCTCACAGGAGTTCTGCATGCTTAACATTATCAGCGAATGGATGGCCCTTTTTTCTTCGGGCATGCTTTTATGCCAACATCTCTTCATCCTGACTATTTATTCCTGCATCTGCACCATTGTAGGAACTATAGCTCAGTATAAAGGATTCCACGCAATTGGCGACATGAAACTCTGATCCCCTATTACTTCCCCTTGTTGCTCTAGCGGTTTGGTAGTATCTCTATGATTACCTCTTTACTATTTTTTTCTGTCCTAGGGGTAGTATGGTGGACTATGATGCAGTGGCGGATGTATATGGGGGCCTGGGTGGCACAGGCCCCCCCAAAATCTTTTTTTTTCCCTTTAACCTATATATATTATATATATATAATATATAAAGTTATTAATTATAAAAAATAATTGAGTTTTCTTAGTTTAAATAAAAAAAAGTGTATTAATTTCTACATTATATAATTTTGTTATTTAAAATTTTAAGCCCTAATTTTTAATTTTAGAATAAGTGATATATAATGATTTTTTTGATAATATTTCACGGAGATTTGAACTTAGATGTTGATGATTCTTGTTTATCATCAAAATTTATAAATTTTAGATATATTATTTATACCGATTGTTGGGAATTCTTTATTGACTTGAGCATTTGGTCACTTGTAAATCTTTTTGCCGACATATTAAGTAAAGAAATAACTATTGCTATTGGTATTTCATTTACTTAAATTATAGTAATTTGGTCTTCGAAATTTTAATAGTATTATGATCTGTTTAAATAGTTTTCTTTAATTTGTATAAATAGAAGCTAGCATTAAACTTTCCAAAAGTATAATTTCTTTTGAAGTTAGTGTCAATTCTCATGTGATGATGAGTGTAGAAAGAGTATTTTAAAAAATTGACGTATGTAAAATAAAATTGTATAATAGCATGAGAGATCAAATATTGCATAATTATTCTAATTACATATCTAGGGAAAGAGTGGGTTTTTTTTTATTGTTAGCATGATGCAATTGTAAGTCGATTCCAAAATATGATAACTCGATGAGAATAATAGTAATTTTTTTTCTTAAACCCTTATTAGATTTTATACTTGTTATTTAATATGATGATTTCTTGAGTATAATTTTAATAAATAAAAAATTTTATTGTGTTTGTGTCCCACCAAGAATTTTGTTCTGTATCCGCCTCTGCTATGATAGATCTAGAGTGGCTAATGCCATGACGTATGGTGCAATTAAGTAATCTAATTTCTCATTTGTAAAGGTGAATATAGCCCCCCGCGGGGTAGTTACAACCTCTCCCTCTCATTGTTCCTTCTACTTGTCGGCTTTGTCTCCTTTCAAGGTACCACCGCCTTCTAGGGTAACATCTATACTTTTTCGTGGATTAGTTTCTCCTTATGCACCAAGCGGTGCTACTTTTCAAGCTTAGGTTCCGCCTGATGTCCCTAGTCTTTCCTGCTGCATCTTTTAATGCTTTCTTGAGATCTTTGCAAATTTTTCGGTTAGAACTCACAATTCCTTGAATATACGATGGAATAAGTGCTACTCACACCTTGACCTAATGACAAATTGTCACTTACTTCCCATAGACGGTGCCACTTTATGTGTCCAAAAAGTTTGGCCACCAAGGATCGGTCCACCTCGAACTGCTTTCTTAAACCGATTGACCTACAAAATAAAACCGGAGTGCTCCCGATGTAGACACTTCGATGCTCAAGTCAGAAAGTGTAGAGATATATTACATACATATAAAGTATATAAGAGTGATTAGAGTTTGGTCTAAGTCCTGTAGTACCTATTTATAAGAAGTTAAAGACTGGCTCACTAAGAAAGGAATCCATCCTTCACAAGGAAACTCAATCTCCTCAAATCGAGAATAAGGACTCTTTTCCGACTAAGACACTTGAAACTTAACAGCGTTTCGGACTCAAAGCCCATAACCATATACCAAGATGACCTTGCCTAAAGCCGAGTTGACCATTCATCAGGGAAATCTAGTCATTATTCGATCGGTTAATAATATATGTTGGGCTAGATAACGTCAAAGATAAGCTTACCATACCGAGCCGACATTATTAACGATACCAGTATGTATTAAAAAATTACTCCAATTTGAATAAGGTTTTTATTGCAACTTTGTGTTAAGTACTAAGCCTCATTTACTTTTCGCGATGGGATAAGAGGTGACAAATAAAAATATGATTAATCATTGTATTTGATTAAATTATAAAAAATAGTCTTATATATTCTTGGCACAATTGTTTGTATGATATCTATATCAAATGTTTACTAGTATAAACTAGTTCAATGAACCATTAGTTGGATTTATCTATATTGAATAATTTAAATAACATAGAAGTAGAATAGTGTGATTAGTAGAACCCATTGGTCACCTCATAAGTGGGATGAGTTATCCCATAAGGGATTATTTATTTTGGTGGATAGGACAGGACTTGCTGGGATATCCTTGGGATCCTAAATTTATTTACTCAGATGAAAGCCTGGGAAACTATCTTCGGCCCGACACCCTATCTAATAAGTATGGATAAAGTTGTCCCATCCTCATCCCTAAGATATAATTATCTCACGATGTCTCGTGTAAATGAAAGTGTCCTTGTCAAATATATTACTCTGTTTATTTTGTCCTCCATCCACTGTTTAATTACAAAGAGGGATTGATAAATATTCCCAACTTCTTAAATGAAAACCTAATGTGCCACTGCTTCAAGTTGGAGGTGAGAATGTCTTGAAATCTAAATTGAAAAAAAAAATTCTGAAACAAGTGCAGATGACAAAATGTTATCTGTTCGATTTCGATTTGTTGAAAGCGTCTAAAAAACATAATTGTATTCTTTTTGTTTATCCAAATCTATATTTTAGATCTTTTATTTATTCCACCAATCCAAGATCTCTCGATACGCACATCTTTTCAATAAATATTTATATGGGTTGGATTTGATATAATGAGGTCCAAAACCGAATTCATATTGTTTGTGTGATTTTTCTATATACTTGAAGATTTTTATGTTCTGAATTTGGTCCACTATTAAAAATTTGTTTCATCATTTTGCTAACAAATCTCACAATTTATTGGTACTAAATAATCAATTGGAGTACATTGCGTGTGCTTCAACTATTTGATATGCAAGCCCTCATTGACGCAGGCAAACCAATTTGTGATTCTTGTGGGTGGGGGGGTGGTGGGGGAGGCAGAGCAATTACACAGCACCAGACACTTCATATTGTTCTTCTCTCATTTGTGTCTGGCTACTTAATATTTGTTGATATGTTTGATTCGATAATGCGGATATATTAATAAAATCATAATTGCGTTCATGTTTACTAATTTGTGCACCAATAAATCATGTACTGAGTGGGTATTTGGTTTCATATATTGTGTAGTTTATATTTTTATGTATCTTTTATACTCAGATTTTGAATTATACGTAGATAAGCAAAATTATATGTGCAATTTGTGTTGACCTTTGTCGATTAATAGTGTATAATTATGTTTAATGTGAAAGGAGATGTAAATATGTAATCTTCTTCAGTCATTGTAAAATAAGTTAAGTTATGGGTTGCAATGAATAGGAAGTTTAAGTGGTGGTGATCATTGAGGAAGTGATCAAGTTGATTAAAATACTTTTCTTGTTGGTATGATTTTACTAAAATAGGTTTTTTGAACCCCCTTGCAAGTGCAGTTGATCACCAGAAGGAGGTCAACATGAGTGAGCTGCTGACAATCTACCATATCAAATCAATAATTTGCATGGGTTAATAAATATGAGCGATAAGACGTGTAGAACAACTACGGATAATAGGAATGCCTTCTCTAGGTTGTGTTACCTTCTCAAAAACATCAATGGTCTAGTCCCTTTCCAAAATGTTTTAGTTAGAAAACAAGTTGCTATATCTCTCTTTGTCTAGCTCATCATAAAAAATGTTACTATTAAATATGATTTCAAAAGGTCCGATCAGACTATTTGCAAGAATCTCAATTATGTTCTTGATGATGTGTTAAGGTTGTACCCCATTCTATCTATTGGAATAAGTACAATCAATGAGACTTGTACCGATGTGAACTGGAAATGGTTTAGGGTATTACACAAACTATGAACATTAAAATATATTTCAAAATTCTTATCTTTATGAAACAACCTATTGCGATGCATCATATAATGCTCATTATACATCTTAAATGTGTATAGTAAAAATATAAGGTTGTTTAGGCGCACTGGACGAAAGGTACGTCAAAGTTTAAGTGTTTTTTAGGGATAAACCACGTTATCGCAACCGAAGAGGAAAAGTTTTAGTTAATGTCCTTGAGGTGTGCAATCGTATGATGAAATACATTTTCATTCTAACCGGGTGGGAGGGTTTAGCTACTGATAGTCGTGTACTTCACGATGCTATCACTAGGCCGAACGGGTAAAAATTACCAACTGGTAATATAATAATAAAACACACCAAGCCTCACTTATTATACCTCTGTAAAATTAATACAACACAATAGCGCGAGCTTCAGCGTTGTTCTTAACCTTATCTTTTAAATAACAATATCTCAATTTATAGTAATTTTTAGGAAACTATTATCTATGTGACTGTGGTTATACCAATGGTCTTGAATTACTCACACCTTTCAGAGGTGTGAGATATCATTTAGATTAGTCGTCAATCGGTCCTTGAAGCCCATAAAATTTTAAAGAACTTTAGAATTTGCAACAATATAAGGCGCGTAATGCAACGGAGAGGTCATTCTGGATTCTGAAGATGAGATGGGCCATTCTGAGGAGTCTTGCATTTTATAGCATCAAAACTCAAAACTAAATGATCATGGTGTGTTACTTATTGCATAATTTTATTTGAGGCACTGTGGATGTGAACCCAATAGAGCATTGAGTACCTAGTACTATTTGACTAATAGATATAGTGGTCTTAATTCCAATAATCATACAGACCAAGTTGAACCCACCTGGGAGTGGATTAATTGCAGAGATTCATTTCCAATGTCGATGCAATGATTATAAGGAAATTATTTTATAATAGCTTAAACTTTAAAATTGGTTATGATTTTTTGTGCAATGTGATTTTTAGCCTATTATTGGAATTTACCTAATGTCATGAACTTGTACCTGGACCTTTATTTCTTGAGGAATTCGATGATCCTTAAATTATTTTTATGTATAATCTATTGTGTGTTTGCACTAATTATCCGATCTATGTAAGCATGTCGCCATTGGGTAAATGTGTGCAATTAATTGGTAATTAGCAGGTAGGACATGATCTCTTCATAAAATATTGCAAAGTTAATTTCTGGGCATTGCAACAGGTGTGTTTAGAGTGTAGAAGAAGAGAAGGAACTCATAGGTGGCTTGAAGGACCTGGTTTTATGAGGATGGAAAGCGGACAATGGGTTAAAGGCAGTGTAAAATATGTTACTTGAGAAGTATAACACTTCTTGGGAACTGACATTAAGGTCAAGCTACATATCAGTCCTAAGGTGCACGTTTGGAAGAAGCAATATGGATCCCCAACTATGATGCAGGGTCGATCATGTTTTGGTTGGAACAACACAACAAACACTATCACCATTCGGGTTGATGTCATATAGGATGCCCATGTGAGGGTGATGTTGTTTGTTTACTTCATTCTTAGGCGTTTCTTTAGTTAACTAAATTGGTTAAATTGATGTTACTCTTTCATAATATCACATTGTAGCTTGATCAAGTTGCAAAATCAATAAGATACAAGAGTTGGCCACAGATCAATCGGTGAGAATGCCAAAGGTTTCAGGGGATTCTCCAAAAAGGAGTCGTGAATCAGTGAGCAAAGGGATAGATGTAGACACTGGTTCAACAACTCAAGGTGACAGTAGCTCTATTGTACAAAAGAACAAGCCCAAAAATAGAAAGTCAAATGAAGTCCTAGAGGAGCACTTTCATGTAATAATAGAGTCATTTTTCTCTAACACAGATAGTCATGTGGGGGTTTTGCCGGAGCGAATTAGACTTCACCAAGATGCAAAATAACAACACACGGCAGTGTTTGATGCATTAAATCAGATGAAGTTTCTAAGTGTTTAGGAGAATCTAGCTGTCTCGAAATAATTTTGCAAGAACAATTAGGACCTTGAACTTTTCTTCAGCATTCCTGAAGAGTTTAAGGAGTTCGTGGTGAAGATGATGCATAAGGGTCATATGTGATATTACCAAATGCACATTCTGATAATTGCTTATGTTTATAATTTTTAAGTCCTTATCTACCTATTTCTATGACTTGTTTTGTTGACCCATTAAGCCAAACTATGATGATAATCTGAACTGGCATTTCTGGGTTGATGTTTCACTAGATTGCCATAATTTTTTGTTTTAAATTTTATTTTTCTTATGGGCCTTGTAATTTATTAACGTTGGTGTTGATTATTGTTTCACATAAATAATACTACCACAATTAGATCTTGTTTTGTAAAATTGGAAGGTTTTATATAACAATCTCTCATTAATTCCTAATTACGTGAGTAAGTCTGATGTGCATTATTTTGCAATTGGTATTATTTTGGCATTAAAGTGCAATCATTACTTTTTCTCTTGTTTATTAGAATATGTGTCTATGAAAGGCATTAATAAGAGATGACAATTGTGTATCTAAAAAGGCAAACATAAATCCCATTGAGTGCTCTTTAGTTGAGATGTTTTGTGTTAGGTTGGAGTATATTGAAAGAATTAAATATGTAATGGACAGACTGCTCAACTCACTAAATGCGCACTACTCATCCTCTAAATCTCACAACAACTACATTATATAGACAACAAAAAAGGGGAATAGTTTTAGTTTTTTTGAGTGTTTCACTTCCTTGTTCAAAAGTTGTTAAAAAAATTCACACCATATAAGAGGATTGATGATCTTTTTTGCATAATTAGCGAGACTTTGAGTCCTAACTTTCTTACACATACAAACAAACACATTTATACATATATGTCATGAATAAATATATATGAATGACAAGGAAAATGGTAATTAAAAAATATCATAGTATGCGAAAATATGGCATGGTGTCAACTAGAACGAAGAGGAGGAACAAGCTTTCCACGAGCTATTCTTCAAGATCTGCTGAACTAAGATGCATTTGCACGATCCCAATGTTATCAACGGGATATGGTCTCATTGAGATGTGGATTTATCTGAAGAAATAAAATATGAGTTCACGTTGGACAAGGTAGGGCTAAGATGCACATGCTCCATTATTTGTACATATTTGTATGTGATTTTCATGTGTTTTTGCATTGTATGTTGTGTGCTTTTAGGGTGTTTAGGTTTATCTTTTTATCGTTTTTCTTCCTTTTGATGTTTTTCGTCTCATTTGATGTTTAATGTGTTTTTACTTTATTTTATATGAAATAATCTAATTTTTCTTTATTTTAGTGCTATAGCTCGAGACGACAAAGATTGGACGAGCAATGTACTGAGCTGACACTGGGTACCAGTTTGACTATGGGTTACCCAGTGTCCGAGTCCTACCGGCACTAGCTGCCGACGCCCGCAACCTGCGCCCGCGTCAATCGACACACCTCGACGCTTGGTCGACGCACACTTGCAGTTGCGTCGATCCTAGCTCCGTCGGTCGACGCGAGTAGCCTACGCCCGCGACGATCGACGCACCATCGACGCTCCAGCAGTTTGAGCGGTTATTTTCAGATAATCTATAAAAGGTCGGTGGTTTTCTTCATTTGAGGAGGCTGGAATTCTTGACCCAATTCAATCACAAGCATAATTCGAGTTTTATAGTTCGTTGATTCGTCATTTCCAGTTCGTTCGTCGTTTGAGTTTGTTTCTTGTCGCTGAAGATCGATGGAGTGCTGCTAAATTCATAAGATCATAAGTGTTCCTGAACTCTGTTTAATTGCTTTTTGGATTTTGCTTTAGTTACCTTTGTACGTTAGTTTTGTTATTTCATTTGGAATAAAAATGCTTGTACTTTGGTTTCGTTAAATTAGTTGTAATCCTTTTACCGTCTTTCTCATTTTTAGTTTATGTTTATTTGCTTCAAAAGTTTAGTTGTGATTCTCGTAGATTAGTATTTTGATGCTTATGTATTTTCTCATTACATGCTTTGTTTATGCTTGAGGATGGTTTTTATTAACGCTTATGTTCATGCTTTGGTGTAAATGCTTATTGAGGTTATATTGTTGATTATGATGATACTTGTAGGCTAAATTTATCGTTCTAGTGCCTAGGATCATTTAGAACCATCGGGATTGACTACCCCGATCGTGGAGATGATTTTATGCACTAGAACCCTCATTTTCATAATTGTTTTTTAAAGATTTTAATTTTTATGCTCGTAGATGTTAGAAACTCCCAAACCTTATTTGATCGAGTGTTTAGTTTAGTTTTTATTTTTATTTCTATGTACGTAAAATCGAACACCGAATAGTTTCCGATTAGTCTTCCTCGTGATTCGACTCGAGTCAGCTTATCACCTACAATAGCTCCGTTCTCTTGCGGACGAGCTTTTTATTTTAAAGCAAAAAAGTTCGATTCAAAATTTGGCGCTGTTGCCGGGGAAGGCTAAAGGCTGCGATTTTTGGTGTTTGCTTTTATTTGTTTTTGTTCTTATTCTTATTGGTTTGTTTGTGTTAGTGTTGTTTATGAATTTTATTTTTGTTTCTCTTTGATCTTTCTGGTACGCTTAATCTCATTTATTGAGTATTGTGCTTGTAGCCAAATCTTTTACGATTCGAGATTTTAGATTGAAGATGGCGGATTATCGAGCGAGTTCGCCGTATGATGACTTTTACGCTCCACCTTTTGATGAAGAGATATTTTTCCCAACGTTCGATTGGCGTGGGTTTCGACCGGTAATTCCTTTGAGCCTTGCAATGCGGGAGTACGATTTAGATAAGTTCTACCTCGAACAACTCTCGGTTTTTCATGGATTTCCGAGCGAAGACCCACTCCATTTTTTCCGAGAGTACGAAGCTATAACAGGCACATTCCCTCTTTTCGGACTTACATGGGATCGAGTGATGATGCGTTTTTTCATGTTCAAGGATCAGGCGAGTGAATGGTTGACAAACCTAGAGCCTGATTCCTTAAAAATGTGGGATGAAGTAATGGATCAGTTCATGGGGTCATTCTACTCGTCTGAATGGGTCCCACCTTCAGTTTCTTACAATTCGAGATTTAATGATCCGTACGCTTCAATTAATCACTTCGATCACACCCCATCACAAGGTTTCTATTGCCCGAGCTTCAACGAAGATCTTTATAATCCGGGTTTGGAACCTCTTTACACGGGATATGATTCGTATGCTCCACCCGATTCTGATTCTTCGAGCTACGACCCGTTTCCTCTTCTTACATCAACCTCTTATGTTTCGATTTTCAAGCAGTATTTTCCCCAAACCACATATCACGATTCGAGATATAATGATCCCTGTGCTCCTTGCGAATCATGTTCTTATACCCCGAGCTACGATTGTTATCCCTGGTCTCATTCGTGTATTATTGATCATGAAACTTGAGTTGAGGTAAATCGACTTCATTTTGATGAGGTTGCATTATTTGATGTGGTAGAGCCTACCGTGGATGTTTGTTCGGAAGAGGTTGGTAAGACGGATGAGTTCGAAGAGTTTGTTGAGATTTGCCCCCTTGCAATTTTTGATGACGCTACGGATAAAAGTGTGGGGGTGTTGCCGTAGGAGTGCCCGAATGATGTTGGAGATTCGAGCCGCACGGCTCTTGGTGAAGAAGGTGGAGTTATGATGCCGATTTTGGAAGAGAGTGAGACTATTGAGTCGTATTTTGAACCACCTGAAGCTTTATTGAGATTTGATTTTGAGGTGGTAGACGAGATAGTCAAGAAGGTGTCCGATCACCCCATGCTACAAGTGTCGTTTAACATATTCGAGGTGATCGATTACTCGCGTTTCTGACCTCCGAAGCTAGTTGGAGTGTTAGGCATCTTGGGACGTGATTTTTATGCCCGCCTTGGTGATTATCATCGCCAACTCTTGCTTTAGAGAATACCAAGGCGTGGCACGACCGTCATCTATTTTTAGACACGGGATGACATCGAATGGACACCATCAAGCTAGAGACGTTAAACGAGCGCTTCTTGGGAGGCAACCCAAGCCTTTTAACCTTATATGTTTTTGTGTGTTTTTGTTCTTGTTGTTTCAGGTCCCCTTCAATGTTGAGGTCTGTTGAAAAAATTTTGACTCCCGACTCTTTTCACCACAAGCGTGACTTCATGGACGTATCTCTCTTTCTCTTCCTTTTACTATACCTTGCATAATTTTTCATGTTATACAATGTGGACATTGTATGGTTTAAGT
>BMAC01001621.1:95397-125824 GCA_014905375.1 Phtheirospermum japonicum
TTGTTTCGTTCTTAAGAGTCGAATACTCTCTACTAGCCCCGTTTTCCAATACCCTCTATAGGATTTTATGTAATTTTTGTTTTTATTTTGGAGACGTTAAAACTCCACGTGCGATATTGAAAAATGTTATCAGTTGCACTTAGCAACGTAAGATTGGAGTCAATGAACTCTCGCTGTTGATTGATGTAAATTATGTTCGTTTAGTACCTTATCTCTTTAGGTACTCATAAAAAAAGAAATAAAAAAGAAAAATATTAAAAAAAAAAAAGAAAAGAAAAAAGAAAAGAAAAAGAAAGAATAAGTACAAGAAGAGAAAACCTTGTACAAGTTGAGTTCTTATTTTCATTTTTATTTTTAAGATTGTATTGTTAAAGAGGTGTATTGATGACTGGGCTAGTCGGGTGACGACTTGGCGGTTTGAGCAGGGATAGACTTTGGCCGAGGCATGGATGGGTGACGTACATGGAGGTCAACTCGTTACTTTTAGGTGTTCGGAAGCTAGTCTAAATCTCTTATCTCAACATTATCGTGTCGTCCTTTTAGTTGAGTTTTTAGTCGATCTAATACATTAACTTCTTGAATCATATGAATGCATTAGTGATTAGTCATCGGATAATTAGCTTTTCCTTGTCTACGTCTAGATTAGATTTTGCTTGAGGACAAGCAAAAAATCTAAGTGTGGGGGAGTTGTTATTTGTACATATTTGTATGTGATTTTCATGTGTTTTTGCATTGTATGTTGTGTGCTTTTAGGGTGTTTAGGTTTATCTTTTTATCGTTTTTCTTCCTTTTGATGTTTTTCGTCTCATTTGGTGTTTAATGTGTTTTTACTTTATTTTATATGAAATAATCTAATTTTGCTTTATTTTAGTGTTATAGCTCGAGACGACAAAGATTGGACGAGCAATGTACTGAGCTGACACTGGGTACCAGTCTGACACTGGGTTACCCAGTGTCCGAGTCCTGCCGACACTAGCTGCCGACGCCCGCAACCTGCGCCCGCGTCAATCGACGCACCGTCGACGCTTGGTTGATGCACTCTTGTAGTTGCGTCGATCGACGCATTGCCTGGTCGACGCGAGTAGCCTGCGCCCGCGTCGATCGACGCACCGTGGACGCTCCAGCAGTTTGAGCGGTTATTTTTGGAAAATCTATAAAAGGCCGGTGGTTTTCTTCATTTGAGGAGGCTGGAACGAGGGGGAAAGGTTCATAACTTGCAGAGAGCCCTCGGTTCTTGACCCAGTTCAATCACAAGCATAATTCGAGTTTTATAGTTCGTTGATTCGTCATTTCCAGTTCGTTCGTCGTTCAAGTTTGTTTCTTGTCCCTGAAGATCAATGGAGTGCTGCTGATTTCTTAAGATCATAAGTGTTCCTGAACTCTGTTTAATTGCTTTTTGGATTTTGCTTTAGTTACCTTTGTACGTTAGTGTTGTTATTTCATTTGGAATAAAAATGATTGTACTTTGGTTTCGTTAAATTAGTTGTAATCCTTTTACCATCTTTCTCATTTTTAGTTTATGTTTATTTGCTTCAAAAGTTTAGTTGTGATTCTCGTAGATTAGTATTTCGATGCTTATGTATTTTCTCATTACATGCTTTTTTTATGCTTGAGGATGGTTTTTATTAACACTTATGTTCATGCTTTGGTGTAAATGCTTATTGAGGTTATATTATTGATTATGATGATACTTGTAGGCTAAATTTATCGTTCTAGTGCCTAGGGTCATTTAGAACCATCGGGATTGACTACCCCGATCGTGGAGATGATTTTATGCACTAGAACCCTCATTTTCATAATTGTTTTTTAAAGCTTTTAATATTTATGCTCGTAGATGTTAGAAACCCCCAAACCTTATTTGATCGAGTGTTTAGTTTAGTTTTTATTTTCGTTTCTATGTACGTAAAATCGAACACCAAAATAGTTTCCGATTAGTCTTCCTCGTGATTCGACTCGAGTCAGCTTATCGCCTACAATAGCTCCGTTCTCTTGCAGACGAGCCTTTTATTTTAAAGCAAAAAAGTTCGATTCACTCCATACCCATTTCAACGCATTTCAGAGTCATGACAACCTTCCTAGTGTGTGTTATGATAGAAGGTCAAGAAAGGTGACCATGCTTGCAGCCTATGATGAGCACATTTGTCAAGTACACATGTTTTAGGTTTCTAGATCATTTTTGAAATTATGATATTTATTCTATATATTTATTGGGTCAACTATCTTAGCATGGGTATGACCAAATTATCACTGAACCACATGAATGATGTAGGAGATTAACATCCAACACTACTTTAGAATGCACGGATTTTCACTCTTTCGCCAGTGCAATGATGTATTTATTATTAGGTATGAGGTTGCGATCGACTTTGTTGATGATCCGGTGGTTAATCAACCCTGTGCAAACTGAGATAACCTTGTGTATATCGATGACTCTGGATCTAATCTAGATAAACCATACTAGATAGAATTAAGTGAGGACCTAGCGACGTGGTATCTTACCAATTGCCATTGATGTGAGTTCGATTGGCGAACTCATCTCGTCATATTCTTTGCCATCTTTGACTAAAGAAAATGGTGGTGGGATAATGATTCCATCATAATAAGCTAAACACTGTAGGTTTGGTTGGTGTTTAATTGATGAACCAAAAATTGAACATTGTTCGAACCTTTAGATGGTGAGGTTCTTGCATGACGTGGTATGCACCTGAGTTTCTCTAGAGTACAAGTACCCGAGAAGCGTAAAACACCATTGCTATCCAAAATTATTGGGTTATGGTTCAATGAGATTTTTGACTAGCGATCACCATGTTCGGCCGATGGTTGGCAGTAGTGTGTAGACGGTATGGGTAGACGTCTTCGAAGAATCTAGTATAATTACCTTCCCTTTTCCAGAATGAAAGATACATTTTTTCTTATTTCTTCTGGGTTTTGTTGTATCATTCTTGGACAAGTCTACGACCGAATTACTGTGTTCGGTTAGGGCATCATACAGTTCTTCAAAAAGTATTTTAAGTTAAGGCCAATTAGGGTCCCCATATGTTTGATACGCAAAAGCAAATATTCAGCTTGTACAAGTTGTTATCATGTAACTTATTCAATATCATCGAAAATTATTACTCTTTATATACTAGATGGTAATATAAAATAAAACTTAAATAAGACACAAGTTAATTAATTACATAAAGAACATCATCCCATACATGAGTAGGTGCGGTGATGGTATTACTAGCCTCATGATAGCGCACTGTGCTTCCTGAGGATACACCAGAAAATAATTGTGTGCGTAGTAAATTGATCTTATCATTGCAGTCCACGTAGGTGAAGTACCTTCCCAAGTTGCAGTTCAGATTATTAGTAGAAAAGACGGTGGAGGGACGATTATTCTCATTGTGTTTGAATAAACCTTGTTTATGAGTTTCAATCAACAACTTGATGAATCTCTTATCTACATTGACTTTCCATCGCTTTGTGTAGAAGAACTCTTCTTGTTTCATGATGTACGTGAGTAATTTTTTAGTTTTATGTTTGAGTTTGTTTAATGGGAGTAGATGTAATGTTTGATTATGGTTGTTCACCAAAATCAAGCAAGTAGTACTGTAATATATAGACACTGTGTTAAGTAATGGATAATTCCTTATAGAATGTATATTCTTTTCCTTCAAGCCTAATGATAACCAGATCGACTTCTTTTGCAAATAGTACAAGGAGTATATTCCACGTATAAATAATCAATGGGTACTAGAAAATGAAACCAACAACATACAAGAACCAAGGAATATATTCTAATAACTAGGTTATCGTATCATTTTTCAACTTCAACTTCTTGTAACATACCATTTTATTATTTCATAATAGTAGACATAAAGACATTTGCAATGATCAAGTTATTTGATTCAAATAATTTTAAGCAAATAGAATGATTCTACACATGATAATAACTAATACATCAAGTCAACATATAATAGCTTAGCTTCTTTCACACTCTACCCATTATTTCTTCTCATGTGTAACAATCTACATATCTTTAATAAGTAAACTTAACACATCATAGTCGGACTCCCCTTGTAGCATGTAAGCACGTGCAAATCTTTCTTTCTAAAAAAAAGAAAATTGAATAGTGCTTATAAACCAAACCCAAGACTTATAATTGAAATAATACATGCACGACTTTGAAATATAAACTAACATTGAGTATGTATTCCCAGAGCCCTTTGATTTGTACATATTTGTATGTGTTTTTCATATATTCTTATGTCTTATTTTGTGTTCTTTAGTTAGGTTTGGGTCATGTTTTATCTCTTTTTTCTTTATTATGTATTTTTGTAGCTTTTATCGACTTTTTAGTATTTTTCATATTTTTCTCGTATGTTTTTTAGATTATTATGTTAGTTTTGTTCTCTTGGTTTTAGAACAGTCGAGTGGACTCTAGAGCGTCCCCAAAGATCAGAACTTTGATTTGACAAAAACACGAAACAAATCCATGAAGTATAGCCATAAATTGACTTCCCATTGACAGACAATCGATGGCAAATTGACTTCCTATTGACAGACAATCGATGGCAAATTGACGCACTTTTCTCATCCGCGTCAACCACATGCGTCAATCAACTTGCCGAGGATTTCCTGACACCATCGATGGACACCCGATCAATGGTCCATCAACAAATGCCCATTTTGTCACCATCGACTGCCATCCTCGATCGATAGCCATCGACGGCAAGACACCGTCAATCAACGGAAGGACATTTGTTGGCCATTTTTGGCAAGTTATCATTTTCTCCCATGATTCACTCATATATGTGTTCCAACATTTTTGAGCAGGAGGGGTGACTTTTGGCTACATTTTGACTTAGAAACATATTCACAAAACCTTATCCACTCATCATCTTCTTCAAGCATGAACCTCTAACCCCTGTTGTTCCTTACTTCTTATAAATTTAACCTAGAGACTTAGTAGCTAATTTTTGTGGAGTAGCTCTTATATTGTGGTGAACTTTGCAACTCTTTTTTTTTATTTTGAGACTTTGAAGAACATTGATACTTATGGGTAATTTTTGACTCATGTTCTATTGCACTTGTCTTGTAGAATATATGAATGTTTGAGACTAATTATTCTCTTATGTAGTTTGTATCTTGGATATTTGAGTATTTTAATATTGTTAGTGAAACCTCATTTTTCTTCCATTTTCTTATTGTTTCAAGCTTTTCTTCCCTATTTGGCATAGTTTGGAAGGTAGTGAAAGGTTAATAATTCATCTAAGTTAGTCATTTTCATGCATATGGTTGTTATTGTAGTCTAGATTCTTGATAGTATATATATTCAATATTGGTTGTAGTTTCTTTGACTTTTTAGTTGTAGTTTGAATGCTCTTTTCGCTCCGTACTTTATTTATTTATTTATTTTTGCCTGATTTATGAGTTCATGATTTATTAGCTTATTATGTTCAATTTCTAACTTTCAAACTTAGTATTATTTTGTATTTTCATGATTTTATCTTGTTTTATGTTTTCAAATCCTTTCTAAGCTTAAATTGTAGTTTAACATTCCTTAGTATTATAAATCAAAAACCAACTAAAATTGATCTTGTGTTTAGTATAATTGTGTGAAAACGAACATATTATTTCTGATTGCCATTCCTTGTGAGATACGACTTGAGTCACCTCGCCGCAATACAATCAACCACATCCCCAAATATTTGTTAAAATAGTGTGTTTGAGGTCACTTCACTCTTCACAACAACGAACCTTGTTCGTAGCCTGATTGTAAAACATGACACTTAATCGGATAAGCTAATTGAAAACTTGATAACGCGTGTTAGCTTCCTTGTCCTATTCACACAAAACACGAGGTCAAGTGTGGTGTTGTGTGTGTTTAAATATGTTATTGTGGTATATATACGACTAATGTTTGGCCTCTCAACATAGAAATTCCATATCCCGGCCTATTTGACGAGTAGTTGGATAAGTTTTTTGTTGACCTCCTTCGTCCAAGTTTTACTATAAAACATCTTTGATTAGGGTTCAAGTACATGGTGGGTGGATGGAATTAATGTCATGTTCATTTATATGAAAACTTTAGGGTCTACTTGATTTTTTGAAGGTCTACAATTTCTACTTGAAATACAAGTATACTTGTTGGAAAAGTTGTGAAAGAGCTTGTAAAAAGATCTTTCATTGAAAAAGTTGTTTGTTTGTAGTGTCATGTAAAGAATATCACACTCACGGGTTTATGCCCATTGAAGCGACTGCTAGTACGAGTGCTCATGAGCTTTGTTTTTATATGTCTTGTCTAGAAAAGTGGGAAATACTCCCTGGAAACACCTCTAGATGGTAAAAAAAAAAAAAAAGCAGGACTTTTTATTCTGTAAAGAGATAATTTGCAATAAGTGTTGTGTATATGTGGGAAAAAACACATTATCTGACAACTTACTTTTACATCCATAGTCATCCATCACCACAAGGATCAAATAGTTAGACAACTACAAATTGTTTGAATAGGCTGTCATGTAGACTTAAATCATCACTTCTTAATTTAGATGATCAAGAAATAACCATTACATATAACAACATATTAATAACCACTGGTAAGTGATGCTACAGTTATGCTATAGTTAAGTGAAAATCATAGTCTATAGTAGAGTAATGTGCCACAGTTAAGTGAAATCAATAGGAACACACGACACCCACTAAAAACCCCTAAACTAATGTGTCTCAAAAAATCATATAAGTAAGAAAAGTCAGTATTATTCTAGTTGCAGGATTGGAGCTGGTGTTAATTACCCTAAAAGCCATAAACAATAAGAATAAACGTCAATAGCCAAGCGATCTGGTTATTATTTGTTTAAACTATCTTGAAAATCATGTGGCCACTTTTATAGGCATTTAATTGCTCACGTTGTTCTTCTATTACACTTGCCATTGCCTTATCGGAGGGTTGATCAATTCACACACAACACTAGTGTAAAAAAGCTAAATAGTGTCGCTTTATAAGTGATGCTTTAAAAGCAAACCGCTGCTAAAAATGTAAAGGTGGTGGTTTTAACATGTAAAATGCCACTAAAAACTATATGGGAGGCATTTCAAAACAAAGGCGCCACCAATAAATAAGAACGGGTGACCCTTTATAATAAGGGAAAAAGATTGTAACCATCCTGTACTATACACGTTTTTTGAGTTTGCATCCTAACGTTTTTTTTGTAATTTAATGCATCCTGTACTTCAAAAAAATCTGAAAATGCATCCTCCGACAAGCCAACTCGCCCCAACTCGCCGAAACTCACCTAATCTCGCGAGTGACATTGCATATTTTCAAACCCGTATACTTTAGGTGAGTTCCGGTGAATTTATTATTTATTTAAAACTAGTTCCGGTATATTTTATTAAATATGCAAACTCACCGAATTTATTATTTAATAACTAATAAATTTTATTTATTTAATAAAACTAGTTCCGGTAAACGTTAGGATAAAATATGGTTTGCATATTTATTTAATAAATTATAGTTTTTTATTTAATAAAACTAGTTTTTTCTAAATTTTGTATAGTTCAGGATGCACTTTCAAAATTTTGTATAGTACAGGATGCATTAAATTACAAAAAAAACGTTAGGATGCAAACCCAAAAAACGTGTATAGTACAAGATGGTTACAATTTTTTTCCCTTATTATAAAGCGCCACCATTAAATAAGAATGAGTGGCGCTTTATAAAAAACGCCACCAATAAATACGAACGGGTGGCGCTTTGCCACCATTAGTCAATTCTAAACACCATCACAACCCTAACACTTTGACCCTTCATTTTCACAATTCTCTTCCTCACGTCATCCCTCCACACCAAATCTCAATTCACATCACTTCATTTTCACAATTCCAATCACCTTCATTGTCATCTCCTCTCCAACACACCGTCTCTGAGCCCATACACTTCGCCAACTCCATCGATCCCCCATCTCCGTCCGCCGCATCAATCATTGGAGTTTTTTATTCCCTCAAACCCGGTTTTACGCCATCCACTGCAAGAAAGTCCGAATAGAGTTATTGTTCTTTATGATTCATTTCTGTTTCCAAATGCGAGGCCAGTTATCCACATCACATTTTCTAATCCTATCCCGTCACTTACCTCAAGGTGGTGGCAGACGGCGAAACCTCAGCAAAGCTTGTTTTGGTAAACACCGTGAAGAGTTTTTTATTTAAATTAAATTCAATTTAGATATTTTTGTTTGTTAATTTTAGTCAAAAAAAATAGATTATGAATTTTCTTTTCAATTTGGAGTTTCCTATAATCTGGCATCGATTCTTGTGTGTGTAGAAAATATAAGTTAGTAGCTCATAAGTTTAAGCAGTATTGTTGTTTTCTTTTTATAAATTTAATTTATTCTATTTTATTTTTTATGTTTTCACAGATCTGCGAATAGATCAACATCAGATACTAGTGGTGAAAGTTGTTAGGGCAATGCTGGAAGTTTGATACGAAATTGAGGTTTTTTTAACTAATTTGTAATTTTGCAATTATTATTAGAAAAATGTAAAATTCACATGCATTCTGAAATCTTTTCCGAGACCAAGTACTTTTTATTACTATAGTAGTTTTCAATAATTAGTTAGTAGCTCCATGAAATTTGTCGGGATAATTTTTCATGTATAATCACTTCAAAATTTAGTAAGATGGGCAATGGGTTAGTTTCTAACATATGAAATTTATTTAATTTTCTATTTTACAGGTACTCTCATAGGAGGATGGTCCGTCAAATGTTGTCTGGAGAGATAGACGTGTTGATGCGGTTGCGGTTAACCGGTGGTCACGGTTCAAACCGTAACCATCAACCGGTCATCTGCGGTTAGGTTACGGTTAACCTGACCGTCTAACCTTAACTGTCGCAGTTAACCGGTTTTAAAAAAAAAATTGTCGGCGATTTAACCACGGCGGTTGATAGCCGTTGATAATCAACGGCTGAGATCAACTAGCCATTGAAAATCAACGGCTCAAACTCAAACCAAAAGTAGTCGTTGGCAGTTTAACCGTGGTTAACCGGTTTAACCGCCGGTTATAACGGCAACTTTTTCGAATTTTTTTTAGAATCTGACACCTATAAATACCCCACTCTCCAACACCAATCCTCACACCAATTCATTTCTTCTATTATTCTTCTTCTCTTATATTTTCAAGCTAAAGTCAAGTTTCTAATTTGTGCAAGAAATAATATCAATAATATTCATATTCTTCCTAATCTCGTTTTACTTAATTCTCTTTTATAATATCACTATGGCAAGCTCTTCCCGTAATGTCAATACCAACACTCCAACCTCTTCTCGTCGAGGTCGAGGATCTCGACGACAATCTTTGGTCGTTGCCGGAGATTATGTTTCCGACGAGATGACGGCGGGGGAAGTTGAGAACCTATATAATCAAATCAGCTTTGACTCGCAAAATCAAACCAGTTTTGAAGAGGATTTACCTAGCTCCGATGAAGCCGAACTGCCGATCGCCGTCAATTTGGATGAAGTTGAGGAGGGAGCGGATGATATGCCACCGCCTCAATCGAAACCGAGGGAATTTATTTCCACCATCTTCCGATTGCATTTCACGAAAAAGACAATCAACGGCGAATCTCGAGCGCAATGCAATTATTTCTTGCTCATTATGCCTTCGGTTCTAAAAATAATAGAGGCTACGGGTCGCTCAAATACCACATGAAAAAGAAGTATCCCGACAAGTATGACGTGGAAAGCTCTCAAACACAACTAAACTTCTCATCTTTATCTACCGCCGGCGCCGGGACCGGCAGCCAAGGTACGAGTTCTTCTAGTTTATTTCAATATACCGAAAGTGGTCATAGAAAGTTTCTTGCAAAATTTGTTTTTGTTATGAGTCTTTCTTTTAATCATATGTATAGTAATCATTATGAAGATTATACTAGGGGTGACTTTAATCCATCTAGCACTAGGATTTCATGAAATAAATTGACTCGCGATATTGAACAAATGGCCGGTGAGTATAAATTGAGTTTGATTTCAATATTTGATAGTTTGCCTCATGGTGTCTCTATATGTTCGGATATTCGGACGAATTCCTTTCATAATCATAATTATATGGGAATTACTTGCCATTGGATTGATAATTCTTAGACTTTGCAAAAATATTTAATTTCATATAGAAAGTTTGATAATCAACATACGACGATGAATATTTCGCGCAAAATAGCCACTGTTTTGTCCGAGTATCATTTAGGTAACAAATTTTTTTCAATTTCATTTGATAATGTCGCCTCTAATACGGCTGGTTTAGATTTGTAAAAAACTTTTTGTCAACCCGCTATTGATGGCAAAGTTTTTCATGTTAGATGCATTTATCATATTTTGAATTTATGTGTTCAAGATGGTTTAACTCTTTTAAGTATAAAATTCAACCGATTAGGAGTGATATATATTATCTACGTTCCCACGATTCGCTTCAAAAAAATGACGAAAATTTTGCCGAACCAATGATTTGTATTAAAAAAAATTCAAACGACGTGCCAAATCGTTGGAACTCTACTTATAAATTGCTTAATGATTCTTATCAATATAGAGATGCATCGTGTGCATTTTTTGGTAATCAAGATGTCGATTTCGTTTTGTTTTCGCATATGTGGGATGATTGTTATAATATGATGTCCCTTTTTAAAAACTTTTAACGACGCCAACGTGACTTTATTCGGTGTTTATTATCCTACCTCTTCACTACTTGTTGATCAATGTATTCAAATTGTACTTGTTAGTACTGCTTTACTCGATAACTCTGAATTAGGTGAATGTATTGCTAGTATGTTGAGTAAATGGGTCAAATATTTTCTGTACATTCCCGTCATTTTTTTGATTGCAAAAATTTTAGACCTGGATTATCGGATGGAGTGTTTACAAACTTAAAGTTTATTACGATGCAGTAGAACCTTTTTTAGAAACTTCAAATATTGAAATTCCTAGCCCTCTTAGTGTTGCTCACGAAGCAAGCCAATCTTTAACACAAATTTTTAATGATTATAATCAATTTTCATCTTCTAGTGATGTTAATGTGTCACCTTCCCCTTCCCCCACCACTTTTAATACAAGACCCAACGACCCTCGACAAGCTCTAGCTCCATATATGAGGATAATTGAGTATACGACTTTTCAGATATGATATTAATTCTCTAATTGCGTCTCCTTGAATTCTTTTCATACTATATCTAGATGAAATGCACGTTGCTTGGAATTACGAGTTGTTTTTTGTGAACCTAATTTTCATCCCCGCTCTTTTTTGTGTTAAATCTGCTTTACGCATTTTTCAGAATTCCTTTTGTTTTTCTCATCTCATATATAGAAAACTTGCATACAATTGAACCCTTTTCCCCATATTTCCTTATGAATGCTAGGTACTGATTTGGAGAAGAGAAATGCAATCGTTGTACGGTAAACTTCGGCTGGTTACGAAGCGAACGGTGAACAACTTGAAAAATGATGAAAAACTCTTGTCTCTTGAACCGAAATCCCTGGAATGCTCGATGAACCATTCTTCAAGGTTTAACTCTCAGCATTCTAGTTGTGGCTCGGCATTTTGTTTGGTAAGTTTTGATTTTTTATTTTATTTTTGCGCTGATTAAGTTGGTTGTGGATTGGGTTAAGTAGTTTATTTTGTGTGGATATGTAAACTTTTTGTGATACTTTGATGATCTTACGAATTTGCTATCCATAGCTCGAATCTGGGTATATTGTGAAGCTTGAATAAAGTAGAGAACTTATTGTTTCACCCAGAAAACTTGACTACACCTGAAACCGAACTTTTGCCTTGTGTAAGCCTAACCTGCACCCAACAACATGTCAGAAAAGGACCACCGGAGGTTTTCCGGTGGAAACCTCTCCGATACTTAATTCAGATAAGCGTTATGGAGTGTTTCAGTGCGCAAGGAAAAGAATGCACGAGAATGACATACCTCTCCCAACTTTGAGGCTGGGGTATTTATAGTTTTCCTCAGTGGGGACCCCATCCGGGATCTCGGAAACACTGGCCGCGAACAACTAATTCTGACAGGTGGTCCCACCTGTTCCCTTTTAGGAGGTCAGGATACGAGCCTTGTCTTGATCCTGCTCTCTCCAGGTTATCTCATGGGTCAGGATATCAGACCTGCCCTGATCCTATTCTCTTAGGATTATTTCGTAGAGAATCCACATCAGGTTAGGACAATTCCTGAGCTATGAGAATCCCTTTTTCGATATCTCTGACCTTTTCCCGAGAAGACCAAGTCAGGCCTTCCCAAGGGCTGGTCCGGTCAAGCCTCCTGTCTTTTCCTTAGTAATCTTAATTCAGATCTACCCCTATCCAGGTCTGGCTATTTAGGCCACATCACTTATAAAAATTATGAAGAAGGGTAAATCATGATTAGTGATGATAAAAGTGATTCGATTCTCGTTTGTTCGCATTACTTGAATGGAATTTGGAGTTCTGTGTTTTCTGTAAAGAAGTCTATTATTAGTTTTTTCGATTTTCATGCTGACTTGTTCACTGTTTTCATAACTCCATTTCTCGTATTATCATCGAATACTCAATTTTGTGTCTCTGTTTTCTAAATTTGATATTGGCTTGGTTGTTCATGTTGACTACAAAAGTGTTTTATGTATCATCTCAGCAACTTTATGGTAATTGTTTTCGTAAAATTTGCTACTTATTTCTTCTTATACTCTACCCAAGATACTGTTTCTCATTGAAATACGTTAGACTAAAATTTAAAACATTGATTTCAAAATCCAATGTTGGAAAATAATTAAGTATGCTTGTTGTGACCAAGACAGATTGACTTGGTATGCTTATCGATGCAGTGAACCGTAAAAAAAGATACATGCGGCATTTACAGTTCACCAAAAGTTTTAAAAGAGAATTGACCAATACAAACTCTGAATCTAAGTTCTATGTGATTATCTTATGTTTAATGATAAATGTAAAATTTTAATTAGTACTCGCCACTTTGTATCTGAGCGAGCTGTCTAATGTTTTCTCACAGTACTATTTCCTATTGTTATTTTTCTGTGGTCTTTCTTGTTTCTGGTTCTGATGAAAATAAAATCTTATTCTTCAGAACAAAAATTTCGGCACGAAAACTTTCTCACCGGCATCTTCTAAAAGTCACAGCAGAGCTTCAGCATTGCCATCTTATGGAGGTCTAAGTTCCGGTTTGAATCAATCTGCTTCTTTAATATCCATTTTGCCGACATGGAATATCACAACATCAGGATCATCTACTTCTCAAGATATATCTGCTTCTTCTGAAGTGCCCTCAACGCATCAAATTCAAGAGGCTTGACAAAACAGCAAGGCACATAAGGCGTCTCATAGAGAACAAAAGGCGTCTTACAACTATTAAAGGCATTTTTATAGTTAGATGCAATGCGGTTTTAAATACCACAATCAGAATAAGAAGGGCTAATAAGTAATTAATTTTCATATTAATGAAAGTTACATTTTGGGATGATTGGTTATAACATTATATCTATTTGTAATTTTATAGGAGAGATTCAATGAAAAATTGTAATGTAAAATAATTTTGTTAATTATATTGGATGCTTTTGTTAATATATGGTGTTGTTTAATTTTAATTTTCAATTTGAAATATGAATTTTTATTGCAACTGGTTGGTATTTATAGGTTAGGATGAGGGTAGGTAAAATAGGATGGTCATTTAATTATTTTTTTAATTATTATTTTGGAATTAACATGGATTATAGTCAAACAGATGTTAATATTCTTTGTGTCAACGACATCAGTTCCTCAAGAAACCGATGTTAATGCTCAGTTTTATTGGTGGCGCTTCATAGTCAACAAGCGCCACCCACTTTGCTTGTAAGTGTCGCTTCATAGCTAAGAAGCATTACCCACTTCTGTTTTCGGTGGTGCTTCATAGCTAAGAAGCGCCACCCGCTTCAGTTCGCTTCAGTTTTTGGTAGCGCTTATAACTAACAAGCGCCACCCGTTTAATTTATGGTGGCGCTTATAACTAACAAGTGTCACCCGTTTCAGTTTTTGGTGGTGCTTTTAACCGAATTTCACCATTCTTGGTGGCGCTTCAAAGCTGAAGCGCCACCTGTCGTTATTTTTAGTGGCGGTTTGAACCGCCACCCTTATTGATTTGACTTTAAATGTCGCTCGGATTAGTGGCGGTCCAAAAGCGCCACCAATGACTGTTTTGAAGTACCACCAATAAATTTTTCTGCACTAGTGAAAGATTTAAATACCTTCTCCTGTTAAATGGTACAATAGATCAATTATCATAAACCATTTTTGTAAATTTGAGTAGAGTCTCGTGACGTTACCCATTTATTTGAACATGAAATAAAAAAACAATCCGGGTTTCTCTACGTCCGAGAAATTTGAACTTGGAAAGGTAGTTCACGATAGCATTCAGTAGGGAGATCCTGATTACACGTTGAGCACTGAAAGAAATGGCTAGGAGAGCTCGATCAAGATGACCTACGCGACTTACTCACTTTTCCCTCTAATATAGATAAGAAATTAACCAAGTTATTAAGGCACGAGCCTGCAACAATAGATAACTCTAGGTACAAGGTACCCCAGATTAATTGTATCAAAAATAAAGTAGCATTCAATGTTCAGGAATTTGTGGCAAACTTCAACCCACTATGATACAGAGTTTAAGACGCATAGTAAGTATTCATTCATGAATTTACATATTTCCCAAATATTGCCCAAAATATGAAACTTCCCAACAACTCTTTTGATAATATACTACAATTAACAAAGTTAAATAACTCAAGTGTTTGTATTCTTGAATAATCATGCCTAAAAAAGATCATCTCATCCGATTAACCCTAATTTACAAAATCATAATTACAAACAACAAATCCTAACGAGCATACACATACCTGTTAAGAGGTCTTTGCAAACGATGATGTAATTGACCCACGCCTTTAAACTAAATTGTTTATTTATTACAACAAATCGAAGGATCTGACTGAGAGTGCCTTTTGGGTCTATGTTGCGGGGGGATGCTGGTGAGAGGTAGATTAATTTTTCCTTAAATAAAATAGAGGGTACCACAGTGTTTTGTGCATTAAATCTGTGCTAGTCCTCCTCAAATATTAAATCAATTTTCATAACCCTTGTTCCATACGAAGACCAATCAGGACAAATAAATAGTAGTAAATAAAATAACGCCTCGTTTGTGATCATAGATATGTCAAGATACAGGCCGCTAATCTCCTCCGATCTCCTTTAATTTTTTGTTTGGCATTGCCGATTATAAACCAGCTAAATCTAATCGGCCCGCGATTTTAGTCACGTGAATTCCCGATTCACAGTCGGACCCTCCTCCTGCGATTCATATATCTCAACAGTGAAATAATCTTATGCAGATTGTAATCTGCATTAATCTAGTAAAGCGAACAGTAGTATCCCTCCAGGTAAGATAACTTTTTCCAATCCCGTCCACCAAAACAAACGAGCCACTAAAAGAGAAGATTTAACCCGGGCTTTGTTTTTTATCATGGGTCCTCATCGTACAAAGTAAACATGTGCTTAAGTGTGATAATTAGTATTTCCAATCTAGTTACATGAAGTAATCATTGCATTAAAATTAATAATACATATGTTGCACATACCATATATATATAATACAATATTTGAGCGAAATAAAACTATAGTTATACAGATTAAATTTGTATGTTATTGACCTACTTATCTGTGGGAGTAATGACTAATGAGGAATTGAATTCTTATATGACTGGTTGTTCTAAGGTTTCTCTTTTGGTGTCACCTTAGAATTCTCTCATACCTAGGGTTTCTCATATGGTTTGTGCTTTGTTTCTTCGTATTTTTAGTTTTTAAAACAGAATGAATATCATAGAATACAAATCCATCGATCCTTTTTAAAAAGCATAAATTGAAATCAAAACTCATATAATTAAAAAGTCTTTTTAAAAAGCATAAATTGAAATCAAAACTCATATAATTAAAAAGTCTCAAATAAGTTAATCGAAGAATTTATCGATTTATTAACTTTATGTTCAACAATTATTACAAAGAGTTTAACATGCAAACTCTTTTGTTTTACCATTCCGTTAGATCAAAATACTCATGACATAATTTTTAAATAATAAATTAGCATCTCATATGCATCCGAATTTCATCTCATCCTTCCTCATTTAACTTAGAGGATCATTAGTCAATAACCATGTTTAGGTTCAAAGTGGTCAATTAGAATAACATCTTCCAATACCACTACTTAAAATCATTGGACTTTTCCAATTAAGCACGTAAGCCCAATAATTATGACTTTTTGTTATCCTCCTTTGACTTTTTGAGTTTTATATGAATTTGGAAAATTCGATACTCTTTTCAAATTATCTATCCCATATTAGCCATCTCATTATCCATTTATTTGAGCAACAATGCTACGTTTTCCTCTGTAAAAAAATGGAGTGATCTGAGAAGCTCCAACATTAAATTTCAAGACACAATTCATAAATTAGATCCAAATTTTAATTTACATTTAAACTTTATTAATTTACCCAAACACTTGAGTCAAAATTCATAAATTTATTGACTTTTAAGGCCCAAGAAGTAAGCTTTAATTAATCTAAAACCCAAATTATAACTTATTACCCAACCCAAAATTAAACTTAAGTTAAATCATTTAAATATTGAGCCCAAGAAAAAAATTAATACTTGGCCCAATAATCCTAATCCAAAGCAAGGGCCCAAGGATGTTTTTTTTCCAATTAATTATCAGCCCAATGTACCAACATAAAATGACTAATTATTAAACCCAATACAAAATAGACATTGATTCAACAACTAAAGCATAGACCAAGGCCTTTGGCTTTCTTCTCTATGTTCAAAGAAATAACTTTGACCGAATTCATTAAGTTAATTGGAATTCATTAATCATGCCCAATCTGACCATGTTTTTGACCAACTGAAGAGTTGTTCTCTGGCTACCATCTCCGAGGAATGATCGATGAGCGCCGAATCTACGTTGATGTTATCCAACGACACAATCTGATTGCTTTCTTTGAGCACAAAGGTATGTATTCTACAGTTTCAATTGCCATGCCTTTCATCTGTAATGTTGTGCTGGATTTCTATGCAAGTATGTTCCCTTCCATCGCTGATCCCAAGTCCGTAAACTATGGTAAAGTGTTTTTGCGTGTAAGTGTTTACTCTTTTACTCCTACTTTAATTAATGAGTTGTTTGGAACTGAGGACTATTATGGTGATTCGACGGTTGATGACATGAATAAGGTGGTCAATTTTCTGTCTGGTGGTTTGACTAACGAATCACTAGTACAAAAAATGCATTCTGAAACAGACATTCTAGAACACTTCAGGAGGCTACGTTCTAAAATGTCAGGCGGTGGCATTTTCGTAATAAAACTGTCACACTCTAGAATGTCTTTAAAAATGACGTTCTAGTAATTTCGATATCTAGAACGTCCTGATATGTTCGATATTTAGAACGTTTTTAAAAATACATTCTGATATACCGTATTTTTAGAACGTATTTTGAAAAAGTCGTTCTAGTATGTCATATTATTTAGAACCTTTTTAAAAAAGATTTCTAGAATGTAATAAAAATTTAATTTTATTCACTTTGCCCTAGTTCTTCATCTCATCTATCCATATCTCATCTCCCCGATCCCCAATCCCCATCATCACGAATCTCCTCTATTCATACCGTCACAATTTTCCTCATAATCGTCACGTCGGCGCCATCGTTCTGCACCGTGAAATCAAACTTCCCGGTGCCGTCGGTGGCCAACGTGTTCGTCAATCCATTGCTGGACTTCAAGCCGGACCTCGACTCGTAAATCGGAATCCCGTGGTACTCCAGCAGCGATTGCTTGCCGGAGGCGGTTAGGTTTTTGAATTTGGGCATGAAGCCCTTTATCGTGTCACCTCTGGGGCAAAAAATAGTCAGCCCGCTCCACGTTGCTCTCGAACGTCTTCACCGCGTCCGGATTCGCCAACAGCGTCTCGGCGAACAACTTGCAGCTCCTAGAATTTCCCCTTTTTTGCGTTTAATTTTGCTTAGGTTTTTGATGAAATTGAACAATGAGACTGTATCTATTGAGCTCAAGAATGGCACCGTAGTTCACGGCACCATTACAGGTTCTTTACCTCGCCCTTTCATCCTTTTTTCCCCTCCGTTTTTGTTTTGGGATATCTTTGTAAAATTTCCCCTCTTCTTTTGGACGGAGTTTCGATTAGTTCTCATCTCTTAGTCATGCATAAATAAACACTGTCCTGCATCCATAATTCAGTTTTTGTGAAGAATTAGATGTAAAGATTCAGATCTTTATAACTATTTTTCAATTTCAGCTTTGTTTCCTTGCTAAAATGTCTGTTTTGTTTAACAGTGGCATAGGTATATATCAAAAAAATGAGACTTCGAATAACTTCTTGGGTCGTACTCGGAGAAGCAGTGAAGGTAACTGGAGGAGGAACAATTTTTTTAGAGGTACTTATCTCATAGTTAATAAATACATGGACAAAGATGAAATCGATATTCACCGACAGTTTTTGCAGGTTCTATGTGTGCTGCTACTTCAAAATGTTGGTCTGAAATCAAAAGATACTGCCGCTCGAACAATGGCCATCGACCTTCTAGGTACAATCGCTGCAAGGCTGAAACATGATGCAGCTCTCTGTAGGAAGGATAAGTTTTGGATTGTACAGGTCTTAATGAACAGTGACAATGATGATCTTAGCTATCAAAGAGATGTTTGTTCCATTTGTTTGGATTCAAAATCTGAAAGATCTATATCTGTATGTCAAGGTTGTCATAGGTTGTCATAGACCATTCCATGTTGATTGTATGGGAGGAAGAGAGCAAGATGCTCCTTGATTGTGAGGTTTGCTTATGTGAGAAACTTCTTGTCTTGAAAGAATACTGTGAGTCCCAGAATAAGGATGACCAGAAACAAAGTCGCAATCATTCGGGAAGGTCTTCTCAAGCTACAGGCAGAGTTACAAAACCGGAGATTATCCAACAAATGCTCCTGAATTATTTGCAAGATGCGACCTCAGCAGATGAACTGCACCTCTTTACGCGATGGTCTGTTACTAAAGCAAAAGTTTTTTAGTTATGAACATTTTCATATGCCATGACCTTAATATCAACTTGCAGGTTTTATCTTTGCCTTTGGCATAAAGATGACCCAGCATCTCAACAGAAGTTCTTCCTTGCAAGAATGAAATCAAGAGCTATTTTGCGTGACTCTTGCTCTTCTTCATCCTTTCTGACAAGGGACTCAGTGAAAAGAATTACTTTGGCATTGGGACAAAATAGCTCTTTTGCTAGAGGATTTGACAAGATTCTTCAAGTGCTACTGGTAGGTGAAATGCTTATTGCCTAAAATTTTTGGAGTCTGAATATTATTCATTTCTTCATATTATCAGGCAAGTCTGAGGGAGAACTCACCGGTGATTCGGGCTAAAGCACTGCGAGCTGTATGTTTTGAGCCACTTATATTGCTACACTTTTTTTTAGTTTCTATCCCTTTTTTCTCCTGGATTAGGAGGTGCGGTTTCTTCATAAGCACAACAGGTTAGTATTATTGTAGAAGCTGATCCAGAGGTTTTGGGTGACAAGCTTGTCCGAACGACTGTTGAAGGGAGGTTTTGTGACTCCACTACATCGGCTAGAGAGGCAGCCCTTGAGCTTGTTGGTCGTCATATTGCTTCACACCCGGATGTTGGTCTAAAGGTATTGCAATTGCTTATGCTGTCGTGTTACGCTCATGTTGCCTGATTTGGCTCCCTAACTTATGTTTTCTTATAGCATTTTGAAAAGGTAGCTGAGAGAATAAAGGATACTGGAGTAAGTGTCCGGAAACGTGCTATTAGAATTATCAGGGATATGTGTACCTCCAGTCCTGACTTTTCACAGCATACCACTGCTTGTGTTGAAATAATTTCCCGTATCAATGATGAAGAGTTCAGCATTCAGGTACTGAATGAACTATGAATTCGATGGCATAGTTTATGTTTATGTATTGGGGCTTTTCTTTAAAGATTTTTCATTTAGTTGTACTTATCTATACTTTTAAAAAAATTAAAAATTGTGTGTGCCAGTTTTGTTAATTTGTTGTTAATCAGACAATAGCACGAGAAAGATTTGCTTTGACGATCCTTTTAGTTGTCTTTTTGCCTCAAGCTTTGTCACGCATATTTCTTATATGATTAAATCTATGTAAAGAGTAGAGAATATTCATAAAAGTGTATGAGAAGTTGATGTGGTCTATGATAAGCTACAAGAATGTACTCCTATGTTCGAAAAGTGGTTGATAGTGTCAAGTGCCAAAGATTATAAATTGCAGAATAAAAAGAATAAGAAACAGAACAATAACTTGCATTCTATTCTGGATAACTCCAGCCCAGGCATAAAGCCGAATCTTAATATCTTTCTCGGTGCCTCATATGGAATAAAAAGACAGATTTAAATAGGAAAATAACCCTAATATTTCTAATGGTCTCAAGCCCAATTATTAACCTTAACCTAACCAAGCTAATAATAGATTAGATAAATAAGTTAAATAATGAGAAACAATGAGAATAGTGATTAGATCTCTAACAGTGGTGTCTTTTAATTGGAGCTTTTGCTAGAACTGCTTACTCTGGGTCAATGTGTGTGGTTTGTTTTTACCAATATTGGTATGAAACAGAGATAATGGAGGTTTAGTTTGTAGATTCTCCACTGCACCAAATTTATTTGTTGTTTTAGTTGATTTGATTGCCTTTGATGATTTAGAAATGATAAAGTTTCTTTGGAAAGATGTTGTAAACATACAATTATTCCAGACTTTTATTTTTTTGGTAATATCGTGGGAATTTTATGTCCTCTGTTCCTTATGTGCTCCATTTACAGGACCTGGTCTGCAAGACATTTTACGAGTTTTGGTTTGAGGAACCTTCTGGTTCACAAAGCCATCTATACAAAGATGGTAGTTGTGTTCCACTGGAAGTAGCTAAGAAGACAGAGCAGATTGCTGAGATGTTGAGAAGGATGTCCAGTCACCAACCTCTTGCCATTGTCATTAAAATAAACTTAGCCCTTGAATTTTTTCCACAAGCCTCTAAAGCTGCAGGGATAAACCCTGTATTACTTGCTTCCGTTCGCAGGCGCTGTGAGCTTATGTGCAAGTGTCTTTTGGAAAAAATATTGCAGGTATTGCTTTTGTCATAAAATGTCATTGATATCATGCTCTCTGATTCTTTACACATATATTTCATTGTATATTGCAGGTATTCCTTTTTTTAAATTTAAATTTTCATTCTCATGCTTTCAGTGTCCATGTATTTCATTCTTAGTGTTAGTTTTATCTCTGTCAAATATACCATCAAAGGTTCACACCGATGCATCAAAAACAAGATTTACAGTTTGGGCCAGTAACACATAAAATTATTTAGAAATTACCAAAACAAAAGAATAAATCAGGATATTGAACTATCATAAGCTGTGATTGACGGCTGAGAGTGATCAAAACGTTTCTGTTCATCAGTTCATGCATCATGATATCCAAAAGTCATGTGCTTAGTCTATGAATATGGATTAACCTGAGAGGAACATTTCAGACATGGTGGTGCCGTTAATTTGCGAGTCCTAATACCTGAAATAATCTTTGAAAGGGCATTGATAATATCATCCTAACAGAAGTAATTAGGTTGCGATTGCCTATGCTTTCATGTTGGAAAATTTGGAAATGAGAGAAAATAGTGATTAAACAAAAAAAATTGAAAGAAGAATAAAAATTTGGGATTGTGAATGGATATGAGATAAAAATGTAATATTGAAGTTAATTTAATGTAAGAAATTGTAAAATAGTGATTTAAATGTTTGGTAGTTGAGTTATGTGAGTGGGAGAATAGTAAAGTTTATGGAAAAATGTGTAATAATGATTGGTGATCAAATGATTTATCTTAAAAAATGAATTGAAATGAATGGTGGGAGAAAAAGTTGAGAGTAAAAGAAAATTCCCAAATTGAAAAAACTTAAAATGAAAACATAATGGGCAACTGCTTCTCTGGTGATGGCCATGCAATGTTGAACTAAGCATCACTTGATATGTATTTTCTTATCTTCAAATTATAGATTCTGATAATTCTTGCTTGACAATGTTGTGGTTCTCCAGGTTACTGAAATAAACAGTGAGGAAGGAGAAGAGCATATGCTTCCTTATGTTCTGCTCTTGCATGCCTTTTGTCTCGTAGATCCTACATTATGTGCACCAGCTTCTGAGCCTTCCCAGTTTGTGATCAAACTACAACCATATTCGAAGAGTCAGGTTAAGTTTTCCTTGTTTAGTTTATAAATTATCCCCTATACACTTGCTATCATAACAGTTTTACATATTTTATTAACCTATTCTCATAGTTTGGTACATAGATTGGGTTCATCAGTCGATCCATCAATAGGTCTCTTCTAGTATCAATAGGCATTGTTTCTTGTTAATGGCCGCTTCAACATGCCTTATTGTAACCTTAACTGGCCTTATTCAACGTTCTAGGGTTATAGCCTACTATTTCACATCAACTTATTATGGTGAATCACGAGAAACTTCTGTAAAGGGATTGATTTTAGACTAGTTCATGATAGGTGTGTTTATACACACATGTAAAGTATTCTTCTTAACGTCCATAAATAATTATTTATGCAATGATTCTTTTATGATGATGAAGATTTTGGGAAAGTTACATGACATAATTTTTGCTAAGTCTGACTGATTAGTTCTGACATTCTTTGCAATGTAACTAGGCCGTATATGATAGATCTTGGGAGCACAAATGGAACCTTCATTAATGTGAGCAGTTTATAGGAATATTTCTATAGTTTTTTTTATTTTTCTTGATTGAGACGAACATGAATTCTGTTTATGCATTTAACTTCTTTAATTTTCTCTTTTGCAAGATAATCAAATGGACCCTCAACGATACTATGAACTGTTTGAAAAAGATACTATCAAGTTTAGTAACAGCAAGTAAGCTTATTTACACAGTTGTCATAATGTGTGCTTGATTGTAGATTTATTTTTTGACAGTTTCCTTTAACTTGCCTATTTTTCACTATTAAAATTAGAGAGTTATCAATACTTTACTTGACATCTTTTTTACAAAGGAATGTTTCCATTGAAAATTAAAGACAAAATCGACATTTCATATGCCTCTTATTAATGACCTGCTGAAAAATTGTGCATAGAAGAATGGTATTACCCTTCAATTGGGCGAAAATTTCCAACGTAAAAATTCTCAAAGAGGTAAAGTATAAAAAATGTACAATTCAAAAGACAAAATATACCAAAAAATAAATAAAATTAAGAGCCAACTTATCAAATTGGGGAGATTTTGAGAAGAAGCATTAGTTTTTTTTATTCTCTTGAAAAAAACAACTTTTAAACATTATTTTGGTAGTTTTTCATTTTAATTGATAAATTTCCTGTTTTTTATAATGAAAATGTTTAAGGTACCTAGATTCTTGTTGTTCTATACAAAACCAATGTCATCGATAATTTATAAGCAGCGGCCCAAAGGATCGGACTCCGACTCATGGCGTTGGGGTTTTATTTCGGGTGGTGATCGAGCGGTTCTCCGGTGATGTCGTCACACAGCGACGGTCCCACCAATCGACGATAATTTTCACAAATTTTCTCTTAAAACCTGATAATTTATGCAATTTTGAGGCGAGAAGAAAAAGGGACACACTTGCACTGTTTTAGCTTCAATAGGTTTATAATAAAGTCCACCCATTTAGTTATTTGGGTTACTGGTACTGTTATTTATTTATTTTTAATTTTTGTCGCATTTTTTTATAGTTTCTGAAATGAGCGAGCATGATGAGAAAGAAGGGGTCATTTTTGAGATAGCAATTGCGGTTTCTAAATGGGCTGACAGCAAAGTGGACGAGAGTGGTGATTGTATTCAAGTTCTTGTTGATAAGCTGAAGAAAAAAGGGGTGTTGGCCTTCAAAATGAGTTCATTAAGGTAACACTATTCAAGTTCTATACCTTTTAGCTCTCTTTATTAATTTCCTCATATTTTCAAGTTTTGTTATTTGCCTATGTGTACACAGCTTTTCACATTTTCTTGATTTATTAGGTCTAAAAATTACTGCATTGTTGATTTAATTGTGCTGGGGATTTCATTAACCTGCTTAGTTGGTCAAAATTACTTCATGTTATGATGCAAAGATAGTTGGATTTAATTTTGAGATGCAAAATTAATTTCTGATTTAATTGTGACCTAATGCTTTCTTTTCAAATGTGTGGCCACGTGTATTGTGTCAAGTAGAGAGAAGAGTAGCTGAGTGAGCTGGGAGATGAGTTGATGCTATGAGTAGGCTGTCATTTAGGCCTCGACCCCTCGACATTAACAAGAAGCTCCCAATAGGCTGATTTTTTTGCCAATTATCTTCTTCGGAGAGACATCTGGTTCAGTTATTTAAATCTTGTGTTATCTGTAAGAGTATTAATTTGGGTGGATTCCCGTATAGACCAAAATGTTTTTTTCCCAAATAGGTCATTGAAATCTCAACTTCCCATTTAATCCAAAAATTATATAAGAGTACTAAATTACCCTTTATAAATATTTTATTTTGTTCTTCGAAAATTCAGAACTATTCGGGTAAATTCAGAAATACTTATGTACATTTAGAAATACTCGTGTAAATTCAGAACTACTCGTGTAAAATTCAAAACTACTCGTGTAAATTGACGAACTACTCATGTAAATTCAGAACTACTCGTGTAAATTTCAGAATTACTCATGTAAATTCAGAACTACTCGTTAAATTCAAAACTACTCGTGTAAATTGACGAACTACTCATGTAAATTCAGAACTACTCGTGTAAATAAATTTCAGAATTACTTATGTAAATTCAGAACTACTCGTGTAAATTTCATAAATACTCATGTAAATTTAGAACTACTCATGTAAATTTCAAAACTATTCTTCAAAAATTCAGAACTACTCGTGTAAATTCAGAACTATTCGTCTAAATTTCAAACCTACTCGAAAAATTCAGAACTACTCGATTAAATTTCAAAACTATATCATTTAATTAATCGATCAAGTTCCAAACTACATAAAAAATAATCATACTACATTGAGAAATTTTATACTACATTAAGGAATTTCATAAGATACACTTTCATCAACTCCAACTTCAACGTTAATGGTCTACCTAACCCAAACTACATAGAATGTATTTTCAAATCTAAACTACATATTCCAAACTACTAATTCAAATCCAGAATACATAACACAAAATTCCAAACTACATAACAGTTTATAATTATAAAACGGCAGAGTAGTTTGTAATGATCCAAACTACTTATCTAAACTACCTCACCAACATATTGCAAACTACCTATCCAAACTACTTATTCAACATGCGATTTTTTAGTAGAGTAGTTTGTAATTTCGAAATGACAATTTCAAGCAAAACGACATCGACGAGCACAACGACAAATGCTATTTACACAAGCCACGATGCCACGGCGCCTGCATTCCACTCGATCCGTGACGGTTTCGCCTTCAAGCATAACAGCAGCTATAGCACCCCGCCGCCGCCGCGTTTTCGCGTTCCTCCAAGGCGGCCCCGTACTCGCACAAGACATCTCGATCTCACCACCACCACAAGTGCAAGCTCTCCTGGTCTCCGAGACTTAACAGACATCCAAATTCAATTTTCAATTTTCAATTTTCAATTAGGCAAAATCTCCCTACCCACCAACCTATCATATCGAACTCATCGCGCAAGATCCTTAAATACAATATTATTCATATTTTGAATTTCAAACACACCTAGCAAATCACAAGAATTGGCATCAATTGGTGGAGGATTTCTTGAAGTAGAAGCTTGTTGCTTTGTTGCCGACGGTGGGATATTGGAAGAAGAGGGCCGCTTGGCCCCAATCCGGTCATCACCATAGGCGATTGAAAATTTAGGGTTAATTGATTGGGTGGTCTCTCAAAGGGGTGGAGCAGGCGCTTTCCTTGGCTGGCATATTGTGTGGCGTGGCTGCAGGGAGGATGTGGCAGGGTTTATATGAGAGATTGACAATGGAGGTCTTTTAATTTGATGGGGTGTATGTGAGGTCTGCAACTTGATGGTGGGCTCTATTCAAATACCGTCACGGTATGAAGTTTCCTGCCACAAAAAGAAGAAAAAATTGTATGAATACGTATAAGTGTTAGGAGCTAAAATAATAATAATATTAGTATATAAGAGTTCTTAAAAGGTGTAGGGTTAGTTTTGACAATTTAAATGTATTTATTGATTAAATGGGAAATTTTTAGTTTATATGAGAATAAAAAAAATCATTGGACTATATGGGAATTGTCATTTATGTTTTAATAGTATATGGGAATTTTTCCTGTTAATTTTTCTAGTATCAATGGTATGTGATAACCACTTGCTGTGTCATTGGTTCCAATCAGTCAACTATTTCGAGGATAGTTAGTTATGATATTTGCATTTGACATGCTATTATTGTTTTACTAATTAAGTTAATATGATTATATAATGTCACAATTAGGTATTTGATATAACTTCCTTTTACTTCCGATGTGGGATCATGAATATCCAACGGTTCAGTTTGTAGGCTAGGATTCTTAGGTTTGATATTCTTCTGGCTCTTTTCTAAACCTTTATAATAAATATGAAAATACTTTTAGGTCACACAATTTTAGCCTTATATGAGAAGCCCAATGAATATAGTCATGGCAGTTCCAAATAATTTATTTATTTGCTTGTAATTCATTTCCATCATTGTAACTGAAATAAATGGCATTCTGGAATCTGGAGTAATGAAAGTCGACTTAGCAGTGGAAACTATTCCGATCTTATACGAGTTAATAAACTAATTGTTTGTTACGAAAGGAAGCAACTTTGGGCCAGTAATTCTACTTGATTTTTCCGTAAATGTGAAAACAACAAATTTTATTAGGCATGATAGGCAATGTATTTGATGTGCTCTGAATAATGTTTATACATAGATTACCTTGAAGAACAACGAGAAGGTAATTTACTTGTAAAATGGCTCTAAACCTCATGCCCCTTTTTTCATTATTTGCAGCTAATTAAGAAGTCGTGTCATTTTTGGAAATTATTATTCCAAAAATCCAGAAAAGGTGCAAAAAATAGAAGAATCTTTTGATGCAATTAATTACGTGGAGTTGTAATCACTCACCGAATTTGAAAAGTGAATACATGTTCTCTAACTTTAAATGTTTTTTAAGTTTTACCGTATAAAGTGCTCTATAGTTGAAAGAAAGAACAACAAATACATCTCCAAATTTATTTGATAGTTGACTCGAACTCAAGATCTAAGTTATAGACAGTGTATACACTAAATTTAAATGTTAGAATAAAGAGTTATAGATATGCAGAATTTAAATAAGAAATTATGAATTAAGTGTGAATAAGAACAAGATCTTTTATTTATTATGATTTGACCAATTAATAATTAATGAGATGTAAATAATTTTAATTTATTTGTTACAATTTTGCAGATCACATATTTTATTAGAGGCAATTACCAAATACTACATGAGAACAAAATATTTTTATCAAATACTCTAACTAATTATACAAAATGTCAATTAATCAAACCCTAAATATACAATTACGAGGTTACCCCTATTAAAATAATAATATTAATATAAATAGTTTAATAATAATAATAATAATAATAATAATAATAATAATAATATCAATAACCACCACCACCACTACTCCGTTCCATCCCCTGTCAGCCCACCCGCCACCGCCGGAGATTTTTCCGGCGACCACCACTGAAAATAATTTAGGTGAGTTTTTATTTATTTATTTTTTGCCCAAAAGAATTGCAATTTTTGTTTTTGCCCAACAAAAATAAAGTAAGAAATTATTGAACACTAATTAAGAAATTTTCTTACTTTTTCGTACATAAAGTATGAGATTTCCACCATAAAGTAGGAATTTTTCTTATTTTTTTTAAACATAAAGTAATAAATTTAACTATAAAATAAGAAATTTTCTTACTTTTTTCGAACATAAAATAATAAACTTTCTTACTTTATAGGATATAAATTAAGAAAGTTTATCACCTTTACGAACATAAAGTTAGAAAAATTCACTATAAAGTAATATATATAGTTGTATTAAATAATAAATACATAATAAGAACTTGCTATTAAGCAAGAACTTTTTTCCTTTTAGGGCAAAAAAACAATTTGTGTACACTAAGTAAAAAATATATAACAACATTTGCATATTATGTAAGAAACTTTTGCAATCAAGTAAATACTTTTTTGTAATCAATTATGAATTTTGGACATTAAATAAGAAATTTGTGGATATATAGTAAGAATTCGGACATATAATAAGAAATATTTTCGATGATCGGAAATGTTATTGGACATTAAGTAAGAAGATTTTGGATATATAGTAAGAAATTTTTTGGGCGAAAAAAAAAATTCACTGACTCCACGAACGTAGAGTAAGAAATTTAGACATATAGTAAAAAATATTTTTGGCCAAAAAAAAAACTCGGCGGAAAAAAATTCTGGCGACAGCAGGTATAGGTGGCAGCCACTGCCTCCCAATTCACTAAAATATATTATTATTATTAGTAGTAGTAGTAGTAGTATTAGTACTAGTTTTTTTTCACCCGTGCGATACACGGGGCAGAAAGTTAAATATAGAAATTCAAGTTGTGTTAATATTATTTTATTTATTATTTAATATGTGAATAAATAAATAAATATCTACGATAGAGATTGAGAGAAATAACTAAAAGATTCACACTTGATAAATTATAGATCGAAACCACACTACGTACATGAACGTTAAGTTCATACGTTCGTAAATACTTCTTTATACACCACATTATTGGTCATGGTCGATCCCGAATCGTCATCACCACAAACTAATATCTTCAATCCCTTTCGATGGGTGACACGCGACACGGCAACATATAACTGACCGTGACTGAAAATGGGATTCTTCAGATAAAGGCCGACGTTCGAGAGCGATTGACCCTGACTCTTATTTATCGTCATGGCATATGAAATCATGAGCGGGAATTGCCTTCTTTGAAATTTGAAAGGTATCCTAACGTCGGAAGGCGTTAGACTCATCCGGGGAAGCAACACTTTTTCTCCCGCCTTTGCACCGGTTAGAATTTTGCATTCAAGGACGTGAGTGGAGAGTCTCGTAACAACCAATCTCGTCCCATTGCACAATCCCATTGAATGGTTTATGTTCCTCAACAACATAACAGGTGTACCCACCTTCAGATGCAGCTCGTGATTGGGCACCCCAAAACACTTTATACCATTCAAGAATTCGGGCGTGTGCAAATCACTCAAAAAATCACTCCCACCGTCGGATTTGCAGGCACTGTCCGAACTCAGATAGGTGTACCCCTCGCTCGAGTTATGATTCCATGCCGTTTCCGGAGAACGATGGTAGCAGTGTTGGTCGCAGTAGATTGATCCAGGATGAGTTGAACTATGATCGTAAGGCGTTGTTCGCTGAGCATGCCGAACTTCTCTCGAAAATGACGAGTGAGCAGAAGGGTGTGTACTCCAGGATAATGAGTGGGGTTGAGTCCGATGGTGGTGCTATGTTCTTCGTGTATGGCTATGGAGGTACGGGAAAAACGTACCTGTGGAGAACTCTGTCCGCTAGGCTGAGGTCTGAGGGTCATATCGTTGCTGAATGTGGCATCGAGCGGCATAGCTTCTCTGCTTTTGCCTGGTGGAAGGACCGCGCACTCTCGGTTTGGTATCCCTCTGAATCCGCACGAAGGGTCGGATTGTAATATTAAGAAAGGCACCCCGCTTGCGGAGTTGGTGATTCGTTGCAAACTCATAATATGGGACGAGGCTCCGATGATGCACAAGCATTGCTTCGAGGCTGTTGAGAAGAGCTTGCAGGATATAATGGAGGATGTAGATTCGGCCAACAGGCACAGGCCGTTTGGTGGGAAGACCGTTGTGTTTGGTGGAGACTTTCGTCAGATATTGCCCGTTGTCCCCAAGGGCAGCCGCAGGACATAGTCAATGCGGCTATCAATGCGTCCAGCATGTGGAGGCACTGCACTGTGTTGAGACTTACTCAGAACATGAGGCTCCGGAGTATTGGTGATGGACAAGAACGTGCTGAGTTGGAGGAGTTCTCCGATTGGATTGCCAGCATTGGAGATGGAAAGATAGGAGGACCGAATGACGGTTGTGCTGCAATAGAAATTCCTGATGATATCCTCCTCCGATATTCGGGCGACCCCATTGCGGCTATTGTTGAGGATACATATCCGATGTTTAGGGACTCTATTGATGACCCGATGTTCCTGAAGGATAGGGCCATATTGGCCCCGACTCTCGATGTTGTGGACTCTGTCAATGAGTACATGAACACTTTG
>BMAC01001622.1:8393-31505 GCA_014905375.1 Phtheirospermum japonicum
TGTATGCTCGAGCTTCCGCTCGATTCCTAAAGTGCTGTGGACGGTTTGATTTTATTTTCTGGAATCACTACTTGACGATTATCTTGGCCTTGGGGCTCCCCGTTGTTTGGATCGTTGAGGAACTGGTTTCCTTCTTGATTCTCTCTGGTATTGATCCTTTGGTTGATTCCGTCGTTAAGCGCTTGATTAGGTTCAAGAATCGGGTGATCTTCTTGACGATTGTCGTCTTGTGGGTCTCCAAAGTTTAGATCATCGGTGGGCGGCATCCCATATGGTTGGTGGCGAGGTGGGGTAAAGTTTTCGTTTCCATCCCTTCGGCCACCATTCGTTCGTCCTCCTCCTCTTCCTCCTGGTCCTCGGCCTCCAATAGGGGTAGTGTTTGACATGTTGGCCGAATTTGTATTGCGAATAATTGCGTCGAGGGAATGAAAGAGTCTTCTTGGTCTCCCAACTCGTTCGATGTTGTCTATATATATAGCGAGTTCATTTCTAAGACTTCGACGTCCTAGCATCAACAACAAACAAAATCAACGCATCGAGTGGCAAACAAAGAACCTTTATACAAATAAACAGAAAAGCATAAAATAACACGAACAAACATTATAAAAACCTATTTCAGTCCCCGTCAACGGCGCCAATTTTTGATTCGAGTTTTAGCGTGTGCCTACTTTATAAATAATTGTCAGAAATTTAATAGCTCGCCCGCAAAATAACAGGATCGCGTGTAGGTTTGGCAAGCTTAACTCGAGTCGTCTCTCAAGGACTGACGTTCGGGATTTTTAATGTTTGTTTAATCACAATGTTTAACACAAGAACTTGTATAAATTTGGTTTTTGGAATTATAAACTACTAATAAATTTAAAAGTATCAACTAATTATGATTAACTAATTAACTTAATCTAAGCTTGAAAACTAAATTATCTAAGAATTATTAATCTAGGGATTTTAAAGCAAATAAATTATAAATTAATTAACTAGCATGCATCAAACTACTATAAACTAAATTTAACATATGAATTCTCAAGAACAAGATCAATCCCAAAATTCTCAAGCAATAACATAGCAATAACCAATTATCAACTAATTATCAAAACTAAAGCAATAATTAAATTAATCATGAATAAATCATCACCAAGCATGAACAAGAGAATAAGCGCAGCGACTAATTAATATTAAAAACTAAAATCTCAGGTCCAAACTTCAGCGGCTCAACGTTCAAATCAATCGAAATAACTAAACGGTTCAAGAACTCAAGCGAAAACAATTAAAATCTAAAAACTAAGAATTAACTAAATTTTAGAGAACTTATTAAGTAGCTAAAGGTGCTGAAGTTGCTCTGAAAATCCGGGGTTATAGTGGTTGATCTTGGTCGAGAAATCGGAGCTTGAACGAACGTCTTCGTCTTGGTGCTTCAGGCCTTGAATCTTCGACTTAGATCTTTAAAATATGTTGTAGAGTGTTGAAAATAGGTTTCTCAACCCTAGGTAGGTGTTTTGGGTCGTGGGTGTATGTTTAAACCGAAGTATGAAGGGTTTATATAGTTATTGTAAGTCTTGGAGCGCAAGAAACCTAAAAATCGCAAAACTGGGCCGTCGCATCGACGGTGCGTCGACGGTGCATCGACTGACGCGTGCCAGTGCTCGGCGTCGGTGCTGCCTGGGCGTGTGCGTCGGCTGGGCGGGTGCGTCGACATCGACGCTTCAGCAAGTAGCGTCGACGTTGCGTCGACAATGGTGCATCGACATCGACGCTTCAGCAAGTTGCGTTGACGTTGCGTCGACGGAGCGTCGACTGACGCGGTCATGACTCGCTGACATGGCTCGCGTCGACGGTGCGTCGACGGTCGCGTCAGTCGACGCGACTGCGCGTCTGTCTCCAACTCTCGATCTTTTGCTACTCGTTTCACCGGAAAGCTTGTTCTTCACTTATTGAACATCGAACTTCGTCTATTACGCGTTAAACTCTTCCGGTTACTTAGCTGTAAGGTGAAAAACAACGAAATATCACCTACTTGCATCAATTACGATCAAAATGTGGTAAAATAAGCTGGAATTATAAAAATACGAGATTAAGCTTAAATCGTCCAACTTATACCAAAAACAATAAGAAAAATAAACTAAAATACTAATAAAAACCAAGACAAATCCGTGCTAATCATGGTGCTCCCGTAAGTTTCTCCCACCTAACCTTCTTGTCGTAGTCATCGTGTTGAAACAACTCGTCTCCCGGTTTGTCGCTGTTTATTCTGAAGATCTCATCAAGGTCTCCTTTTGAGGTATGGAAGGGTTGGTCGCGGAGTCGACAATCAAAAGAGCCATCGGCAACCGGCTTGTATGTTGTGAACGATACCAACATAAGAATTCGGTGCCCGAGTTACTTAACCTCCGCCCAATTCTTCAAGTTGAGGGCCTTGATGCCCGCCATGAACTTCTCCACTGTCTTATCGCCCATTGCGATTTTGCGGTTCAAAAAATGAACATCGATGTGTCGAGGAGCGTAGACGTCTCTTGCGATCAAGGATTTAAAGAACGTTACCTCCCTCTCATCGATCAATTTGAACGGAGCCAACCCTCCCCCGGCGTTGGTCGTTCCTTTCCCCCAGCTTTTTCCCGAATTGCTGCCCTTCCTCGTTCGTGAACCAGAAGCCATTACAATTGAGATTTCAAAAGTTATAGGACAAAAACTTCTCTCGGGACTTTCGTCGAACACCTTTCGTGCAACAAACTTTCAACCAAGAATCAACTCCAATATCTCGCAACAATCACTCCCCTTTCTCAGTCCCTGTAAACCAATTCCCACGCAGTTAAAGAGTTCGAGTTTAAGCCGTTTTACCTTTCAAATCCCAGATTCGTGTTCTTGAGGCTTGAAGGAAAACTTTGGCTTTGCTCTTTTCGTCCGAACGGATGAAATTGCTTAAGTGTAGTTCTCCGATCGGATATGTTTGTTGTAAGAATTTGTGATTAGGGTTGCCTTGAAAACGATTTTGTTGCTTTCCTCTGTAAAGATAAGAGAGATTGTAATTGAATTATGAAAATTCAGTTTAAGAAACCTGACTTTTATAAAATCTGCGTAGTCGTCAGATCGGATAATGTTTTCGCCCGGTCGGTTGGTGTTGTTCGTCCTGAAAATTTCTTATTATTTTTACATATTTTTTTTATATTTTTCGTGCATATATATATATATGTGTGTGTGTGTGTGTGTGTGTGTGTGTGTGTGTGTGTGTTAATTACTTATGTACATTAATTTGTCCCTGCAATACTTACGAAAACAAAGTTCATTAAATAACAATAAATAATTCAAGCACAAATTTTTATTTATTCAATAAATGAGCATAATTGCTCTTATTTAAGCAAGACATTCAACCACACAATCCAAGTTCTGAACATAATCTCTTAAATTAAGGTAAACAAGGTCTTAAGATCCTATAACGCTTTTCGGGCTATCGGGCGGGTTAGGTCCATAGGCCAAGTCTTCGAGGTCCTTAATCTCCTCCTCCATCTTGTTGATCCTAACCTTTAGTTTGATAATCTCGTCATCCGCTTCGGAAAAGTACTTATGGAGCATGGCTATGTCCTCCGTTAGTGTAATCTCCTCATAGATGTAGTTGGAGATGTAGGCCCTTAGCTTGTTCATTCTCTCCCGTTGCTCCTCCATTTTTATTTCAAATCTCTCCACCATATCCTCATATTTCTTTCTAGCGACCCATACGTAACCAAAGTTGGCGGTAGGTGGGTGTTCGCTCATGGCTTCCAATGAGTATTCAAACACCATGGATTTGTAAAGAAGAAGATAGTTGTGAAGAATAAGGACTCTTACGTTTGGTTTTTATAGGGGTAAAAGGTCTAGGAGAAGGGAGTTTAAGGATCTTTGCAAATCAGGACGTTCCTAATTTTTTACGAGTATATGAATTATGTTTGTGTTTTTACATACTTATAATAAGGTCTATTGATAATTAAAAATTACCCTTGGGTTTAGTCTAATTACACAAAAAAAAAGGGAAAGGGAAAAATTTACAACTCTTTGAGATTTGTATTTATCTAAACAAGTTTATATTTTTGATAGGTAATTTGTATTTTTTGTGGTTTTTTTTTTTTAATTAACCCATGATATATAGGCTCATCTAGTAAATACTAATTAAGGTTACGAGTGGAATTCTTAAGCAGAATGGGTACCATGAGTATTTAAAGCTGAAGTCAAGAGTTGAGGCTCTACAACAATATCAAAGGTAACTATTATTTACTAGTATTATTGACTTTTTTATGAAAGATAACTTATACACATTATTACGCATGATAATTTTATTCATTTGTTTTTCTCAGGCATTTTCTTGGGGAAGACTTAGGAAATTTTGGTCCAAAGGAACTTGATCAATTTGAATGTATATTGAATGCATCTTTGAAAAAAATAAGATCCAAACAAGTATTGTCGCTCACACACTAGTATTATAATTTAATTTCTCTCTAATTCCTCATAGTCTAACTACACTAAACAAAGTAAATCAAATAGATTCACTGAATCTTGCAAATTACACTTGTAAGCTTTAAGAGATTATAAGTGGATTATATATTTGGTCTTTTAATTATCGAATGTAGTAATTTTGATATTGTGATTTCAGTTTTTGGACAAATTAGTATAAAGTGGTGTCATTTAGTCGGCTGGTTTCATAAGTTTAAATTTGGTGCAATTATGGCCTTGAATTACTGGATATTTCAACATTCATATTATTTTGGGATCAAGATTGATTATAATTATAGTGTATATCCAAGATTGGGGGAAAAAAACATGGATTCAAATTGGTATATAGAATACTTTAGAGTATCTATAATTTTACGGGTTCGTTGTTGATTATGTGACAGAATATTTAATATATGTAGTCACAAAAAAGATATATGCTCTTTTTTTTTTCTTTTTTTTTTTTTGATCTTGAGAAAAACGAATTTATTAAGTTGTCAAGTTACAAATGAGGTCTAAAACTAGACCATGTCTCATTTTTTATGATATTAAATCATCAAGACCCTTATTATTATTTTGCGCATTAGAATGATTTTTTGAACAGTTTTCTAGTCTTCAACAAAAGGTATGTGCTTTAAATTAATATGAAAAGATTATTGACTTCTATCTAAAAATATGAAGATATTGTTTGTAGCCAACTCATTGATGCTTTATTTTATTTTTTTTAAAATGTTTTTACAGGAAAAGAATCTCGTTGAGGTTAACCATGGCTCCTGAAGACCAAGGTACACGGCCGGCCCTGACTTTCGAGGGCTCTAGGCGAAATTATAATAGGGGCCCAATTTAAATTTAATTTAAAAAAGAAAGAAAAGAAATTCAGCACTTTCGTAAATAAAGTCGGTATGAATATTTGGCAATATAATATAATTTATCTATGAACTCGAAAATTATCTTGAACTCAACTCGTATTTTTTTTAAGTAAAATGTGACTAATCACATCTCTTTATAAAGAATTATTAGAGATTATATATATAACAAATGACAAGATTATTTAACTGTTTATACATTTTAATAAAAATAAATTACATAATATAATCTTATTAGTGTTAACTACTTATTTCAATTATTAAATTTATTATAATGTTTTAAAGTATAAATTACAAAAAAATTTTTGAAACAACTAAATTCAAAAATATATGAAATTGAAATAAAAAACATGAAGAATCAAATTTCAAAAAGATGAAAATGCAATTTAACTAATTAAGATTTCAACTTTCACAAAAGAAGATAAAATAAAATAAAATCTCACATTTTAATATTTTGAATCATAATATATATATATATATATATATATATATATATATATATATATATATATATTATTTGAATTTGGGCCCTCAAGATTGGGGCCCAGGCCCAGGCCCTCTAGGCCTATAGTGAGGGCGGCCCTGTACATCTATTTTTTTTTCACACGTTATATATACATGCCACATTCATATATATGGTGGTAATAAAATACCATATGAAATATTTTTATTCTTACTAGTTATAAATTTCATACAGCTTGAAGGAACTAGTGCTGCAATATCAGAAACATGGCAGCAAGGAGGAAGCCCGGCACTATACCGGCCCGAGCCTGCTCAGCACGAAAGTTTTTTCGAGCCCCTTGAATACAACAACACAGCACAAATTTGGTATGTTATAATGTCTTAACATATTGGTTTGATTGCAATTTTGATCTTAGGTGACCAATGGATTTAATGTCGTCTAGCAAATTTATGGGACCTAAATTGCTACATAGAATCTGATATTAATCGGACCAAATTGCAAATTAAGCCCTACATAAGTTGGCTGCTAGGTAGATGGGGATTTTATGATGATTCGTTTTTATTTATTTTAACAAATAAAAAATAATAACCTTTTCTTGGACAGATACAACTCTCTGGCACCAAATAATCAGGTGCACAATTATTGGACGTATTGTAGAATTTTACAAAATTGCATTAGTTAATTAATTTGGTTAGATGAATTGTTACCTTGTAGTTTTTTTTAGTTGTTAATTTGTAGTTTGGTTGGATGGATTATTGGATAAATTATGTACTATTTGAATTTGATGAACTGTTGGGTATATTGTGTACTTATTGTTTGGTTGGGATACGTGAAAACAATCGGTCACAAACTTCCCGGTTGAGAATCGCCTAAAATGGCCAAAAAAGATGATCGATATTATAACCATAATATCATTTGTTTGTAAGAACTTAAAGTGTGAAATAAAGATTGTGGGGTAAAATTAGTAAAGTAATATTTAATATTTATTAGAAAAGTAAAAAGTAATATTATTATTTTTTTAAGTGTAAATGTGATAAAAGTAAATTTTGAATGCGATTGGATAAAATAAACGGAGTATTATATAGCATATCCATCCATTTTAATGTGTATTATCAGCACTATTTAAGAAAAAGTTAGTTAGCTCTTCGTATTGAAGAAAAAAAAGAGATGGGGTTTGTGTACTTCGTACTTTTTGTCATATTGGAAAAAAGGGGTACTTGATTAAACGTCAAGGCAATTTATATCATGAACCAAGTGATGAGCATTTTTATATTCATTGCTCGGTTACTAAATTCACATCGGTTCTATTAATAACCGACGTAAATTTATGCACATTTTACGTCAGTTCATAATTAACCGATGCGAAATCATTGATGCTTACACCGAGTTGCACATGTATTTACATCGCTTTATCTAGAAACCGATGTAGTACAGCATCGGGTATATCATGTTTTACATCCCAGTGTAAGTATAGTCCAGTCTTACATCGGGCATTTCATGTTTTTACATCGGTGTTTACAGAAACCGATGTAGTACTGTCCAGTCTTACATCAGTTCTACAATCGATGTAGTATTGTGAACATTTTACAACGTTGGCTATCACATCGGTTGAATAACCGATGTAAAAGACTTAAAGTAACCGATGTAATATCCATTTTCTGTAGTAGTGGTATATAATTTAACCCGATGGCCATTGAATCGGAACGTGGAGTTGCTTTTCTTATCGTGCGAAGTAACAGCTCCAAATTTGTTGATACTAGTGATCAAATATGGCCCACTCCATTTCGACTTGAGTATTCCCGGAACAATTTAAAACGTGAGTTAAATAGTAAGGCAAGTTCCCTACCCCCAATTCGTTTGGAACAAGATTTTTGTCGTGCATTTCTTTCATCTTTTGTTTGTTTGCCCATGCCATCTCGTAAGAATCATTTCTTATTTCCTCCAATTCGCTTAGTTCCAATTTCCGAAATTTGCCGGCCTCGTTCACCTCCATATTGAGCTTTCGTATTGCCCATTCCGCCTTGTCTGCCAACTAAACCGGGAGATGACAAGCCTTTCCATACTAATCAAAAAGGACTCATGCCTAAAATCGCTTTGTGGGCCGTTCGATATGCCCATAATGCACCAACGAGTTTCATCGCCCAATCTCTATGGGTTGGCTTCACTGTCTTCTCCAAAACGCCCTTGATTTATCAATTGCTTGTTTCCACTTATCCCGATGCTTGTGGATGATAGGGGGTTACTACATTGTGTCGCAACCCATATTTGATCATCAACCTCTCGAAAGCACGGTTGCAGAAATTGCTCCCTCCGTCACTTACTATCGCTCTTGGTACTCTGAAACGGCTGAAAATGTTCTCGTGTAAGAACTTGAGAACGATCTCGGATTTAGCCTTCCGGGTTGTTATTGCTTCCACCCATTTCGAGACATAATCAACTCCAACAAGGATGTACTCATACTCCCCACTCCTCGGAAATGGTCCCATGAAATCGATGCCCCATACATCGGAGATTTCGATTACTTGATTCGGAACCAACGACATCTCATTCCTCTTTCATATCGAGCCCGACCTTTGATAATTATCGCATGTCTTGCAGTAACGGTGTGCGTCAGCGAATAGTGAGGGCCAATACCTCAACACGTCGCTCTTTTCTTCGTCCGGTACACACCTCCGATAGAGTCCATCCTTGCAATGTTTATATAGGTATGGATCGTCCCAAAAGAAACTTCTGCATTTAGACAAAAAATCTCTTTCTTTCTTGTGTAGAAAGGCGATTAGGGATAATATTACACGCAAGATGATTGACAGATTCAGCATACCAAGGCTCGCCAATGTTTTCAACAATGTGAGCATTCTCATATGGAAAAATGTCATCAAAAAAAATCAAGTTTACTAGACTCATTATCTACTAACTTGCGAGATAATTGATCGACAACCACATTTTCACATCCTTTTCTATCCTTGATTTCAACGTCAAACTCTTGCAAAAGGACAACCCAACGAATCAACCTCGGTTTACTTTGGATTTTAACGAATAAGTGGTGCAAGGCCGCATGATCGATGTGCACAATTACTTTTGACCCAACTATGTAAGAATGAAATTTATCTAATGAAAATACCACGGCAAATAATTCACGTTCGGTTGTAGTATAATTACGTTGTACACTGTTTAGCATGAGATTATCATAATATATTACCCTTATCAATTTATCAACTCGTTGCCCCAAAGCAGCCCCTACCGCTTCGTTAGACGTGTCACACATAATCTCAAATGGTAGTGACCAATCGGGTGCAACTACAACCGTTGCCTATGTGACTTTTTCCTTCAATAATTTAAAAGAATCAAGAAATTTATCATCAAACTCAAAAGGCACATCTTTATTTAACAATTTACACAACGGGCGGAAAATTAGAAAAATCTTTTATGAAACGCCGATAAAATCCCACGTGTCCTAGAAAACTTCTAATTCCCTTAACATCTTTAGGTGGTGGAATGGTTTCAATAACATCAATTTTTGCTTTATCAACTTCTAAACCTTTGCTTGACACAACATGCTCAATCACAATCCCACTTTTCACCATAAAATTCGATTTTTCCCAACTCAACGTCAAACAAGACTCTACACATCAGTACTTTAGACAAATTATTTAAGAAATGAGAGAAAGATGATCCATATACCGAGAAATCGTCCATGAAGACTTCGAGGAAGTTGACAATGAACTCGGTGAAAATGGATAGCATGCATTGCTGAAATGTTGCTGGTGCCTTGCACAATCCGAATGGCATTCTCCAGTAAGCATACGTGCCAAAAGGACACGTGAATGTCGTCTTTTTTTGATCTTCCGGGGCTATTGCTATTTGATAATAACCTAAAAGGCCATCCAAAAAGCAATAATATTCGTTCCCTGCCAGTTTATCGAGCATTTGGTCCATGAATGGGAGTGGAAATTGTCCTTTCTTGTTGCTGCATTGAGTTTTCGATAGTCAATGCACATGTGCCACCCGGTGGTTAAGCGCGTTGGAACAACCTCTCCCTTCTCATTCTCAACAATTGTTATGACTCCTTTCTTTAGAACGACGTGCACGGGGCTAACCCATTCGCTATCGGACACGGGGTAGATAATTCCTTCTTCAATGAGTTTGAAGATTTCCCTTTTGACTACCTCTTGAAGTGTCGGGTTCAAGCATATTTGCCCGTACCTTATTGGTTTGGCTCCCTCTTCTATCTCAATCTGATGCATGCACGTTACCGGACTTATCCTTCTAATGTCTCCGATGCTCCAACCAATAGCTTGTTTATACTTTTTAAGTACCTCGATCAATTCTTTTCTTCATGATTGGCTAGTTCAGCAAAAATTATCACCGGTTTCCTCTCGTTGGCTTCGAGAAAAACATACTTAAGGTGGCTTGGAAGTGGTTTCAACTCCATTTTGGGTTCTAACACGGGTTGAATAGATGTTTCACTCTCGTGCTCCTTTTCGATCTCAAATAAGTTGACCACCCCCTCCGTGTTCAAATCGTCGTCCTCGACGTTCCATTCCTCAAAAGATATGATACCGAAAAATTATTTCACGCATTGATCTACTGAATCGAGATATGAGCAATCGGGTTCCATTGAATGTGAAGGAACATTTTGGATTTTTCTAAGTGAAAACGTAATCGATTCGTCAAACACTGAAAGTGTCATCTTTCCTCGACTCACGTCGATCAAGGTGTGTGATGTCGCCATGAAAAATCATGTGCTCCTTGCTCGTTTTTTACAATTTCTCCGACATCTAATATCACAAAGTCCACGGGGATTACTAAGGTACCGATTTCTACCAAAGCGTCCTCGACTACTCCCAAAGGATGTCGCATTGATCGATCGGCTAATTGAAGTCTTAAACTTATTTGTTTAACCTCCCCAAGGTTGAACTGTTTGTAAAGGGTGTAGGGCATCAAGTTGATCCATACCCCTAAATCAAGCATTCCTCCCGATTTTTGCCCATCCCCAAGAGTTATCGTGATGAAGAAACTCCCTGGGTCACCACTTTCAGTGGTAGTGGTTGATGGCAAATTACACTTACTTCATTTAATCACATATCCCGGCATTGCCTCTAATTTCCTCTCTTTTGACGCTAATTCTTTGAAGAATGTCACATATCCCGGCATTGCCTTGATCACATCAAAAAATGGTAAGTTCACATTCACGTTCTTCAACACATTGTAAAACTCCATGAATTTCTTGCTCTATTTCGCTAGCCTGAGTCTTTTTGGAAATTGCACTGAGTCTTAGATGACTCGTTGCTGTTTTAGAACGCTCAAATTATCTTGCGTATCAGTTTCATCCGACCGGACACCTTCTCCTATCCGATCGGACAACACTTCTTGTTCTATGGTCCGACCAAAACTTGGTCCCATCCGGTCTGATAAATTCTACTGTCTAACACCCTGATCGGATTTTTTCTCCGTCTGGTCGAATGAGACTCCTTTTCCTCCAGTCCGATCGGAATTTTGCTCTGTCCGATCGGACAAGACTTTCTGCCCATCATATCTATCGGATTTTTGGCCCATTCGGTCGGATTGCTTGGCTGATTTCCCTTTCGAATTGTGTTCGTCATCATGACCCTCCCCCTTCGTCGCTCTGATTCCATTATTGACTTTCTTTCATCCTCGTAGCACATGTACGACCATTGATTGCTCAGGTTGACTGGGGAGTTTCGTCAGGTCGGCTCTGAGTTTTGCCACGGATGCGGAAAGTTGCCCTATCATCATTTTCAAATTATCCATTTTTTTATTTGTTCGGTTATTCTCCTCGATGGTTCGAAGGGTTTCTCCCGATTGCGTAGAGTTTCCACCTCTTGCCTTTGCCTCCAAAGTCGTAATTCTTCTTTGGAATCCTGAGGAAGTGGATCTTGTTGTGGTGGTGGGTGGAGCTTGATATGGTTGTTGTTGTTGTTGTTGGTAACCACCTTGCCTTTGCGGAAAACGTTGTTGATAACCACCTTGTCCCTTGTTTTGATAGGTGGTGTAATTGCTTGGTCCTCCTTGACTTTTATTTGGTGGTGGTGGTGACAAATATTGAGGATCCGTTTGTTTAGGCAGTGGTACGTAAATGGGACTTCTCGTCCCCTATCTGAGGTTGCTCGGATTATACGAACCTTTAGTGAACTTGTTTCCAAATTTGTTGTTGGATTAGGATTCATGCATGGCGTTCACCTCCTCGTCCTCTTCTTCGTCAAATATTGCATCACAAGCGTTGGCTCCATGTCCGAATGCTCCACAAATTCCACACATTTTGTGTGACGGTTGCATTGCTTCTTTCTCTCGCTTCATCATCCCTACCAACATGGCAACTTGTTTCGTAAGCTCCTCAAGCTTGCTATTCTCCCCTTTAGATATCGATACTTCATTCACTCTAAGTTTCCTTGGTCTCAAACTTGTTTGCCTTGATTTTTCACCCAAAAGTTCGAAAAAATCCCATGACTCCATCGCGTTTAAGTCTCCAAAGTCTCCGGCCTTGTTCTCGACTTGTTGCTTGATGTTTGGCACCAATCCTTCGTGGAAATAGTTGTTGACCATTTAGAGACTATTGTTATGATACGGGCATGCATGTAGGAGTCCTTTGTATCGTTCCCACGCCTCGTGAAATGACTCTCCATCCATTTGTTCGAATTTGGTGATTTCTCTTCTTAGTTTCGCGGTCGTTTGAGCCGAGTAAAATCTGCCCACGAACTTCTTGAACACCATATCCCAATTAGTTAAGTAATTGGGTTGCAATGACAATAGCCACTATTTTTCTTGTCCTTTTCATGCTACTCGGAAAACATCTCATCCTTAGTTGGTTCTCGTTCAAGCCAAATGCTAGAATTCCGGACACCGCCGCGTAAAATTCTCGAATGAATTTGAGCGGGTCCTTGTTTGCCATACCATAGAACGTCGGCAATTGGTTGACAATGTTAGAATTCACTTCATAGTCTCGTGCCGCGGGACTTAAGACAATGGCTAAACTATAGGGGACAATGGTCGGGCACAAGAGGTCTCCTTGTCAGCATTCATTTGGATATCGTTGCCCTCGCCCTCCACAAAAGTTTCTTCCTTCAGCATTGTATTGTTCATCTTCATATTTTTGATCGTACTCGTCATTTTTCCAAACACGTTACATTGGCTCGTTCCTCCCGTTTCTTGGATGATTTGGTCCTCGTGCTTGGTTCTCAAAATCAAAGTGATTTTGTTGGTTGTTTCGGGGCTGGGGCCCTCCATTTCAAACATAGTTGTCTTCGAATATTTGGTTTGCCCATGCGTTCAAAGCTTGGGCTTCCTCTCGGTTTCGTAAGTGTTGCGGCGTTCTATCGACTGGTTGCTCCGGCCATAAAACTCGGCGGTCATCATAGGGTTGGTGTACCCTGTTGTGCACTGGTGGATTAACATTTTTCAAGGACTTCATGTACTCTCGGTTCTTCTTCACGATCATGCTATTGATTTTCAATTTGAGCAAACGCTCGTGCACCCTCATTTTGGATTTCATTTTGTGGATCTTGATTTTGCATGTCCTCTTCAGGTGGCCTGCCATATGATTGATCGTGAGGAGGATTGCAGTTGTCTTACCTCCTTCCTCGACCATTCGTTCTTCCTCCTCTCCCTCCGTTTCCTCGGCTGCCATTAGGTGAATTGATATACATGATGGCTTGAGTTGCTTAAGATTGATTTCCGTCGGGGGAAGGAAAAAGTCTCCTTGGTTTTCCTACTCGTTTGATGTTGTCTATGATTGGTGTAAGTTCACCTCTTAGGCCTCTACGACCTTCCATACACAACAAACAAATTTAACGTATTGAGCGGTAACTAATAACTATCATAAACGTAACAAACATAAATTTAACACGAATAAACTTCGTTAACACCTTTGCCACTCCCGGATAATGGTGCCAAATTTTGATCCGAGCTTTTGTGTTCCTCTTTTCAATATTAAAAATCCAAGTTAAACTAATGCGCGTCTACGTTTGAAAAGGTTAGCTCGCCCGCAAGAGAATGGGGTCACTTGTAGACCGGTAAGTTATCTCGAGTCAATATCTCGAGAAGTTGAAATACGGAGTCAACGATGTTTATTAAAACACAAATTCTAACACTAAACACGCGATCAACGGGTTTTTATTTCGAAAATCACCAAAGTACTTAATTTTAAGAAAAACTCGATAACTTATCTTGCTCCGAGGGCTTTGCAAGAGTAGTTTAATCGATGAACAAACTCAACAATGATTTTTATAACTTATTCGAAAGACCGTTCAAGAAAATCTCATTCAGACATTCAATCGAATAGTTTATATGCATTCACGAAACACAATCAAAATGTAACAACCAATCCAATTATTTGAAATGGAATAATACGAATCACCAATGATCATAAAACAAAATGTCAACAATCGTTCATAGATAATAGATCTCAAACGATCCACATGAAACATCCAACTCAATGTTACTAAATCGTTATCTAAAATAAACTATGAAACTAGACTACGAGATAAAGTTTAAAGATTACTAAATCGTGAGATTTGTCAATCACGATACTACGGTAAATCTTGCCAAATCCTTGCTAATCCGGGAAATGAAATGAACCTCGCTGAATCCGAGAGGCTTGTAACGAACCTCCGTCTTCAATCCGAACCGATCGAACTTCTAAATATTATTACCGTAAGGGCTATAGGTCAAAAGTCGAGAAAGTTGTCAACTTTCTCTTCTAATGTATATGATCCAGTCTTATAGGTGAAAGGATGATTATTCCCTGCAGATTTCTGAGTTCAATAGGCTCAAGAACCGTTTCGTAACTGAAGAATCCTGAAAATCTGCATTTGTAACATTCAAATCCGATCGGATTGCTCATTGGTCCGATCGGATGAAAATCTCTGTCCTCTTGACCGGTCGGACATAGGTCTTCTCCGATCGATGCGTGTCTTGAAGGTCAATCCGATCAGTTGTTGGTCTTATTCGTTCAGATAATTGTTCTTTTGGCTACTTTGAGCGCTGATTCTTGGTCTTCATCTCCCGGGTTTTGTCAAATGATACGTCTGAAAGAGGAAAATAAGAAATATGGCTCAAAATGGCCAGTTATTGAATATAAAGTCAAAAGGCTAAGCAAAAGGCTAAATAATGCAAAATCATGCAAAATAGCTTATTCTTCACCTAAGAAGATGGTAAAAAGAGTAAAATATGACTCGAAATATGTACAAAAGCGTAACAAAAATGTACGAATCAGTTGTCGCGCCCTCTCCCTCGGCCACCATTTGTTCCTCCTCCTCTTCCTTCATTTCCTCGGCCGCATTAAGTGGAATGTTTGACGTGGTGGCTGGGGTTATTTCGAATGGAATCCCATCGGGGGAAAGAAAGGGTTGTCTCGGTCTCCCTACGCATTCGATGTTGTTAGTAAATGGGGCAAGTAAATCTTTTAAACTTCTACAACCTTGCATCAACAACATACAACATCAACGCATCGAGTGGCAAACCAAGAACAATTATACATATAGACGAATAAACAAAAAGTAATACGAACAAACATCTTCAAAAGCTTTGCCAATTCCCCGGCAATGGCGCCAAAATTTTGAATCTAACTTTCCGTACCTACTTTTATTAATATGTTTGTCAAATTTTTAAGTTTTCTCGCAAGAGTACGAGGTTATTCGTAGGTTAGTAAGTTGACTCGAGTCGAATCTCTCAAGAAACTAACAATCGGAATTTTAGATATTCGTTTAATCACAAAATCACACAAGAACATGCATAATTGAGATTTTTGATTTATAAACTACGAATTAAAAAGCAAGAAAAATTAACGAAACTAATTAATTCTAAATAAACTAGACTAACTAAGAATATAAGATTTAAAAGCTAAAATAACTAAAACTATGAACTAGGGTTCTTAGAAACAAAATAGCAAGTAAATATCATGAACGAAACTAATACTACGATCACCAAGCATGAATTAACGAAACGAAATTAAAAGGGAAATGATTATGAACTTATATTAACTAGAAATTCAAGGTACCCAAGCATCAACAATTCAAGATCCGAAAATAAAAAACAAATTATCTAAAATCTAGAATTAACTAAGAACTAAACTAGAAAGCAATAAAAAGGTTTAGAGTACTTATGATTATCTAGAAAGCAATAAATCTCCAGTGAATCTTGAGAAAGGTAGGCGATCTCGATCGAAGAAAGAATCATGAACAAAAGAATGGAGTTTTGGAACTTGTAATCTTGGATCGTCAATCTCGATCTTATATCTATGTGATGGACGATGGAAACGGGCTCTCTCCGCGTCTCGGAACCATGGCAAAGTGTTAAAACGTATCCTGGAAGAATTATAGAAGGTTATATTTAGGTTTCCAAAACTTTGAGCACGAGTTTCCTTGTTAATTTCCGATCTGGGCCTATTAACGGTTAGCTTCGCCGTTAGGGTAACCGCTAACCCTCTCTGTTAGCACTTAACCGTTAGGGTAACCGCTAACCCGTTCCGAGACTGGGTAACCCAGTGTGGATAACAGACCCAATGTCAGCGGTAACACATTAAATCGAGGCCCGATTTTATCGAAACTCTAATCGTAGGCCCACACTCGACTATCTCCAGACCAAAACATTTTAAAATACCTAAAACAAACATAAAATCCAATATTTATGATCAAGATACGGTAAAATAAGCCGGAGATACATAAAGGGAAAAAGACTCTTTGCCACCTGTACTTGTAACGTTTTTATGGTTTGCAACCTAATGTTTTTTTGTTGTTATTAACAACCCAAAGTATGCGGATTTTGCTCTTTGCAACCTTCAGGCTATTTTTCATTCAAAGAATGGTTGAATCGAAGCACGTAAACCTCATGACTCATTCTAAAAACATGAAAATATTGCCCAATATAATAATTGGTGATGAGGCATGAGGTTTACGTGCTTCGATTCAACCATTTTTTGAATGAGAAATAGCCTAAAGGTTGCAAAGATCAAAACCCGCATACTTTGGGTTGTTAATAACAACAAAAACAACATTAGGTTGCAACTCATAAAAACGCTACAAGTACAGGTGACAAAGAATTTTTTTCCATACATAAATATGAAAATATGCTCAATCTTTCCAACTTATACCGAAATCAATAAGAAAACTAACTAAAACACTAACAAAAATCAAGACAAATTCATGTTAATCACATATTACAATCACGCTCTCAAACTGTCCAAAGAAGTTGATAATTCGGGATTTAGTATCGAATTCTCTATTCAATACTAAATGCCAAATGAGTCTAAGGTATATTGTTTGAGTGTATATATAAAGATTATTTTGTGAATATAAATTATTTTAAACCCGTTGTTGGAGGGATGAAACCTCCCCGGACGGCGCAATAAACCACATCATCACAGACGTATACATCAATCAATAAACAAATCATGTAAATAATATCTACAAAATAACATATATGTTAAACACAACAAGCATGTGCCAATCACCACGGTATTTCAAACAACCAACACGAACAATTTTATAACATTTTGAAAACCACCATCATTTTTAAAAATAATTTTAAAACCGTTATTAGAGGGACGAAACCTCCCGGTCGGCGCCATACACCAAGTCATCACCGACGTCTTCCCAAACCAATCACAACATCAATCAATCACAATTAAGCCATAACAACAAACCATAAAATACATTAAATTAACATAGCAAATCACCACGACATTTAAAAACCACCATCGCATACACTTTAAAAGATAATTGTATAATTAAACTTTATAAACACTAACGAACCCTAATTGCATAATCGAAGCCTAAATTGAACCATAATTATATGATTATTCCTAAATTGAATTCTAATTATAAATGATTCCTAAATGGAACACTGATTATATAATTATTCCTAAATTGAACCTTATTATAAATTATTCATAGATTGAACCCTAATTATAAATTATTTCTAAATTAGACCCTAAATTAAACCCTAATTCTAAAACTAACCCAAGTTATAAATTAAACCCTAATTATAAATTAAACCCTAAATTCAACCCTAATTATAAATTAAACCCTAAATTCAACCCAAATTATAAACTAAACCCTGAACTCAACCCTAATTATAAATTCAACCCTAATTCTAAAACTAACCCTAACTATAAATTAAACCCTAGTTCTAAAACTAACATAACTATAAATTAAACCCTAGATTCAACCATAATTATAAATTAAACCCTAAAATTAACCTTAATTATAATTTAAACCCCAAATTCAACCTTGATTATAAATTAAATCTTAAATTCAACCCTAATTATAAATTAAACCTAAACCCAACCCTAATTATAAATTAAACCCTAAATATAAACTAAACCCTAATTATAAATTAATCCCTAATTCTGAAACTAACCCTAATTATAAATTAAACTCTAAATATAATCATAAAATTAACCCTAAAATAAAAATTACAACAAAAAATAAAAAGGGATGTAGGATATACCTTGGTTGCGGTGGTGGGTTGCTGCGGTGGCGACGGCGAGCGGCTGTGGTGGAGGAAAAGCGACGAGCGGCGGCTTTTGAGAGAAATAAGAGAGCTTCGAGCGGCGGTGGACGGAGAGCGGTGGCGACCTGGAGAGCGGCGGCGAGACCCTCTTTTTTCTTACTTCAATTACAGGGTGCAATGGGGGTTGTTCCCATTGCTGTTTTATTAAAACAGACCGAGGGCAATATTGCCCTCAGAAAAGACCTCGGAAATACCGAGGGCACCCTCTTCTCCTCGGTCCTTTAACGATTTTTTTTTATTTTTTAAATAAAATAAAAAACCGAGGGGATTAAAGTCCCTCGAAAAAAACCGTGGGGAAAAACTTCCCTCGATTTTTTCCGAGGGGATTTCCATCCCCTCGGTTTTTTAAATTAATTAAAAATTCTAAAAAAATCGAAATAAATAGAGAAATAGTAAAAAAATAAAAAAAAAAGTCCTATCATTTTACGAACGGGGAGTCAAGGGGTGCGTCTCAATGTCATGGAACCATGAGGATTGGGTGTTAATCAGTAAATATGCATTTTCTATTTTTTTTTCAATTTTAAATAAAAAATCAATAAAAAAAATAAAAAATTAGTAAAAAAATAAAAATAAAGTCCTATCATTTTACGAATGGGGAGGCAATAGGTGCGTCTCGATGTCATTGAACCATGAGGATCGGGTGTTGATCGTTAATTACGCATTTTCTAATTTTCTTCGATTTTTTAATTAATAAAAAATACGAGGGGATGAAAATCCCCTTGGAAAAAACCAAGGGGACAAAATTGCCTTCCGATTTTTCCGATAGGATTTTCATCCCCTCAGTTTTTTTTATTAATTAAAAATTCTAAAAAAATTGAAAAAAATAGAAAATTAGTAAAAAAAATAAAAATACAAATCCTATCATTTTACGAGCGGGGAGGCAAGGGGTGCGTCTCGATGTCATGGAACCACGAGGATCGGTTGTTGATCATTAAATAAGCATTTTATATTTTTTTTCGATTTAAAAAGAAAATCAAAAAAAATAAAATAAATAGAAAATTAGTAAAAAATTAAATACAAATCCTATCATTTTACGAACGGGGCGGCAAGAGGTGCGTCTCGATGTCATGGAATCAAGAGGATCGTGTGTTAATCCTTAAATACGCATTTTCTATTTTTTTATCTCTTTTTGTGTAACGCCCCAATATTGATAAAACAAATATATATATTATGTATTTTAAATTAAAACAAAGTAGATTTGGCGTTACGTAAATATCGAATTGTAAAATCAAAACAAAATATAGAACTTTATAAAACATTGAGTTATACAGTAAGAAAAATATCAATTTTAAATTGGTATTTTAAGGTAAAATTGTCTCGGGTTTAAATCCCTTTGCAACGACCCACTTTTAAAATAATATAGTATAATATGGACTTTAATGTTTAAAAATAATTTTCAGCACCCCGAAATCATAACTTCTAGGCCCACTTTTTAAAATGGAACTTTTAGGCCTCATTTCAAAAATAAATAAATATCTCAAAAGTAAGATATAAATAAATATATCCAAAGTATAAACTCATATCACTTAAAAACACAAGTAGGGATATTAAAATTTATAACCCACGCTTTCGCTGCGCTACTTTGATATATACCCTTTCGAAATAAACGCAGACAATGATAAAGAGAATTTCGTGTAATTCGAACCAAAAATGTCGAACTAGAAGTCAAATCGACATAATTTAAATTATTGAGATTATACATAGTAAATCATCCACCTCCAACGTCCGTCGTTGCTCGGTCTCCTCAACCTGAAATTTGTTAATGATAGGGTGAGCTTTCCACTAGCTCAATAGTTACACCGACATTTCTCATACAAAATTATATAACTCAGAAATTGCACAATTAACCATAGAATTCATAATTTTAACGTAGAAGACAGTTGACTGCAGCTAAAACGTGGCGGGTTTCGCCGATGACCCTTTTCCTCGGTCATAGGCACTTTAGGCCCCTGGTTTTAATCATTGGATATAGCACGCTGGGATAAACCCCAATGACCCTTTTCCCTGGTCACGGACAACTTTTGCGGTCCACGGTTATATTGATTTATAAACATAGAATTTCATGATATACATTGAACATAGATTTTTTTTTAAATTACGAAATATATATTAAAAAGAAGAAAAAGATACGGGGTGGCCGAATTCCCTACACGACCAAAATCATCTAAAGAAAAAAGTTTGGGGGGTCGAATCCCCTACACGACCAAACAAAAACTAAAAAAGTCTTCAAATGACTTTCCTTTGGATGCTCGGTAGCATCTTTTGACGATGGTTTTGTTGGCTCGAAAGGAGAGGGGCAACGGGCTGGTAAACTACCTCAGAATCGTCAATGTCGGACCACCATAAACCGGCCATAGACATGGAAATGGGCCTCCGTAGGTGTGAGAAAACGAAATGTGTGCAAAATGGGCCTCCGTAGGGGGAGGGGCGAGTTGGGCCGTAAATTGATTAAGCCCAAAAGGAGAAGGCTGTTTAGAATCAGAAAAGGAAAAAGTGGAAAGGGACGCAGGTGGGCCAAAACCCAACAAGGAAGGAGACGGTTGTTTGGGCCCAGGGTTCGAAGAGTGAAAAAGGCCAGACTTGGTCAACGCAGACAGGTTTTGAGCCGAAAAAGCTGTCAAAGCTGGGAAATTGGCAGGGAAATCCACAGGCTTTTCGAGAGGAGATCCTTGCAGCACCATCAACGGCTGCATAGAAGGGACCGAAAAAGGGGAAGTTCCAAGCGGGACCGGAGGCAGGCTTGGATTCATGACCGTCAACGGAGGCGACGAAGTCGCAGTGGCCAGATTCACCGGAGGAATCAGCGTAGAAGATGGTGGTGGCAAGAACTTACCCGCCGGCAAGGATCCAAACGAAACAGGGGCGGTGATAAGGCCGGGAATAAGAGTTGCCGGGGAAGAAATCGTCATCGTAAAAAGGGGGCTTCTTAGAGCCGTAGTAGTCATTGAAGGCGTAGCCACCAGGGGCTGCCACAACCGTTGTGGGTGCGTTAATATGCCGGTGGGGAGGGTGTGTGGCCGAACGGGCGGTGGCGTGTTGAAGGCGCCATCTACCGATTTCAGAATCTGCCGGTGAGGGAGAGAAGAGGGCGCCGCCGCGGTGGCCGGATGGGAGTGTGGGTGAAAGAATGGCAACGTGTGGGTTGTAAGAGGTGGAGCAAACGACGGCAAGTTGTGAAAGCCATCCTGCCGGAAATGAGACGTCGTGAAGGTGGTCGGAGGCTGTGGAGCTTGCGGAAGACAGGGCAGTATCGGCGCCGTCTCGGTGGCCGGAGGGGGCTGGTAGTGAGGGTGAGAAAAATATATTATATAATATATATATATATATATATATATATATAGGGTTGGGTTCAAATGAGAACCCGTCGTTATATGTGAACCTAGGGACTCATTCTGGCCATTAGATGATACTTGAGTATCATGACAGTGGCAATTATAAAATGTATGCATTCAACGTTTCAAAGGTACTTGTTCTTTAGCACATAATAAGGAACACTACGTATGGTATAAAAGCCTTCGTCTAACTGAAATTAAATTTGAAATAATTTAAGATACATATTGCATATTTTAAAACGTAAAAAATATATATATATAATTAAATTAAAAAAATTGGATTGATTTTAGCACTACAGTACTGTGTAAAAAGCACAATGAACCTGGACATATAATTGCACTGTGCAATATTAGATCTAAGGCCAGGATTAGTCCCTAGGTTCACATATAACGACGGGGTTCTCATTTGAACCCAATCCTATAATATATATATATATATATATATATATATATATATATATATATATATTATGATTCAAAATATTAAAATGTGAAATTTTATTTTATTTTATCTTCTTTCGTGAAAGTTAAAATCTTGATTAGTTAAATTGCATTTTCATCTTTTGAAATTTGATTCTTCATGTTTTTTATTTCAATTTCAGATATTTTTGAATCTTAGTTGTTTCAATTTTCTTTTTGTAATTTATACTTTTAAAACATTATAATAAATTTAATAATTGAAATATGTAGTTAACACTAATAAGATTATATTATGTAATTTATTTTTATTTAAATGTATAAACAGTTAAATAATCTTGTCATTTGTTATATATATAATCTCTAATAATTTTTGATTAGTCACATTTTACTTAAAAAAATACGAGTTGAGTTCAAGATAATTTTCGAGTTCATAGAGAAATTATATTATATTGCCAAATATTCATACGGACTTTATTTACGAAAGTGCCGAATTTCTTTTCTTTCTTTTTTAAATTAAATCCAAATTGGGCCCCGATTATAATTTCGCCTAGAGCCCCTCGAAAGTCAGGGCCCGGCCCTGGCCTGCTGCACGAAACTCCATGGACAGAGACAGAGAGGGCCCAGCAGTGTCGTAGGTGAAAATCTCCGAGCATAACGGCAGCCTGGTCGGCTGCTGCATCGCAGGATGCGAAAGCGGAGAAGCCGGCGGCATGGCAGTGTGAAAGTGAGGCGGAGAAGCTGTGGCGGGCGGCGGAGCATTGTAGCATGAACCCGGAGCCGGAGGTGGCCAGAAATACAGAGAAACCGGCGATATGGCGGTGTGAATCCGGTAACATTGCGGCGACGCCATGATCCCGACGGAGAGCCCTTTTGGTCGGAGAAAGTTACGAAAGTTTTTATTTCTACTTTTCTTCTTGCGATTTTGAAACATCCTGTTGGTGGGGAGGAAGCCACCCAATCTAGATGCAATGCAGTTGCAGATTTTTTATTATTTTTTTTTTTTACCAACCGATCTTTAAGACAAAACCAGTAGTGAGGATTCAAAACATGA